>ML838503.1:4037-44134 GCA_009831015.1 Picea engelmannii | reverse complement strand
TCTTGTGAGTTTCAACCTTGTGAGCATCAGAAACAAAACTTGCAAACAATCAAGTCTTCAAAACCAGTGCTCTGATACCAACTTGATCTAAAAATGAAGAAGACTTGAAAAACTTGAAAACTTATTGCAAGTGAATGTTATGTTTTTAAAGAAAAAGGATCAGTTTGCAACACATAAATTAAAGGATTACTTATGAAAATTATTCATAGACAACAGCATAATCAATGAACATAAACACATAAGCACAACAATTGATAAAGGAGTTCACCCCTCTTATGGGCTACATCTCCTGGTCCAGCTTCCAATGGATCATTATTATTAATTTCTCAAAACTTGCTCAAAAACATGTCTTACAATGCTCAAACTGACAAATCGACTGCTCCAATGGCTTCCCAGCGTCCCAAAACCCCTGTCTAGGCTCTTTCGGCACCTCAATTGGTCGAAAAACGAAGAAGTTAGGCCTCCTGGAAGTCTCCCTCTTCAAGCTTGCTGTCTCTGGTTCTACAATTCGCACCCTTCTTCATTGAACCTGGCTCACACGCATTTTAAAGCGTATAAACCCGACACCGGGCGCAACCATGCCAACGGTGCAAACCGTAGGATGGTTAAGGGCGCGCCAGCCCCTAACCGCCTCGGCACCTGGGCATATGGCCATGTGACCTCGCGCTTTGATAAAAGGTGGTTAAACTGCCATAACCGTTGGAACTCCTTTTCCCGCGCTCCAGTCATATGATAAACCACGGGTTTCATAACAAAACCCCGCGCCAACCGCGCGCATATAAAATATGGTTACATGTTTTAATACAAAGGTCCGTGGGCTATGTTACAAACCCCACGCACCAAACAACCGTGCGCATACATTAATATATGGTCGTATAAACTATGGGTTATGTTTTACAAATCCGCGCCAACAGTCAGATTATATGGCATGGTTATATACAAAGAACACATGACCACGGGTCGGGGCTAAGCCCCGGCCCGACCCCCCATCGGATATACATTGTTTTTAAATCAAATATAATCAAATGGATGTACATAACAAGTACCAATTCGTGGCCCAATGGTCGGGCTGTCCCGCGAAGGCGTATGCATTGGGGAGGTCGAGGGTCGAACCCCACGGACTCCCATATATTTTATACAACAATACAAACCAAATAATGAGTGACACATGGCGCCCACAGATTGGGCCACGTGTCCTCACACCATTCGCCACCATCAGACATGTGTCAGCTCCTGACTCGCTATCGGTCAACCAACCAACATCTTCCACGTCACCATTGTACGGTCGTACGATCTTGCCACGTCAGACCGTACGGACTGTATGGACTGGTACAGTATGCATCAAAGTTTTTGCCTGTTTGGCTTGGCGAACAGATCGCGATATCTTCTCCATACGGTGTCCATTTGACAAAGTAAATATATCGCCGGAATCAGGAAGACGAGACGGACGCAATGAAACTATTTTCCTCGCATTCTGAGCACTTTGAAAATTGAGCAAAATTTGATCCCCTGATCAGAGAATATACCTCAAAGGAGTTCGTAAACTTCTACAGAGATGTTGGGATCAAGAGGGAACTCACTACTCCCTATAATCCCCAACAAAATGGTGTAGCTGAAAGGAAGAACAAAACAATTATGGAAGTTGTAAAGACCATGATTCACGATCAAGATCTTCCTATGTGCTTATGGGAAGAAGCAACAATGGCAGATGTTTATGTGCAAAACCGATTATCCCATAGCGCACTTGGGTTCAAGACCCTAGAAGAAATGTTCACCAGAAAGAATCCAGAGGTAAGCCATCTCAAAATATTTGGTTGTCCAGTGTTTATTCATATACCAAAAGAGAAAAGAAACAAGCTGGAACCCTCCGGAAAGAAGGGAATATTTGTAGGATATTGTGAGGTCTCCAAGGCCTTCAAAATCTACATACCTGGTCACCGCCACATTGAGATCAGAAAGAACATGACCTTTGATGAAGAAGAAACACTTAATAAATCAAGAAGATGCCATCTTTAAGAAGTATATGAAGAGGAACCTGTAAATCCCAGGATTACAGAATCCGTGAGGGAAGTTCCCAGAACTGCAGAACCTGTAAGGGAAGTCGTAACTTCCCCTGATGAGGAGAATCTTAAAGATCATGATATAACAGAAGTTCAAGAACCTCCTCAAATGACCTTCTCCCATAATAGAAAGCCTGCTTGGGAAAGAGAGCTTATTCAATATGGAGAGAAGTATGGTGTCCCAGAAGGAACCACGAGACAGGTGAAAAGACCAAAGCCATTCTCCAGTTACACGGCTTTGATGTGTAATCTACTTGATGAAGAACCTACATGCTTTGAAGAGGCCATTCAAAACAAGGAATGGGAATATGCCATGATAGAGGAATACCAATCCATAATAAATAATGATGTATGGGAAATAGTTCCCAGACCAAAAAGTAAGGATGTGGTATCATCAAAATGGCTCTTCAAAATAAAACATGTTATTGATGGAAGTATTGAAAAATATAAAGCAAGATTTTTTTGCTCATGGATTTTCCCAGAAGGAAGGCATTGACTATGAAGAGACATTCAATCATGTGGCTAGATACACTTCGATTAGAACCATCATAGCTCTTGCAGCTAAGATGAAATGGAAGCTACACCAGATGGACGTGAAGACAACTTTCCTGAATGGTGTTATCGAAGAGGAAGTGTATATAGAGCAACCCCATGGATTTGAGGTTGAAAACAGGAAGTCTCATGTCTGTCGATTGAAGAAAGCCTTATATGGATTGAAGCAAGCTCCCAGAGCTTGGTATGGCCATATAAACAGTTTCTTGACGAGCTTAGGCTTTACCAAGAGTAAAGTAGACTCAAATCTCTACTTCAAAATTATGGATAATGAACCAGTAATATTACTACTGTATGTGGATGACTTATTCTTAACTGGAGAAGAAAAGTTCATCGCTGAATGTAAAAAGAGACTTGCCGCAGAATTTGAAATGAAAGACCTTGGCCTAATGCATTACTTCTTAGGTCTTGAGGCATGGAAAAGTCCAGAAAGGATCTTCCTTAACCAAGGGAAGTACACAGTCGAAATCTTAAAGAGATTCGACATGCTAGAATGTAAGTCCATGAATACACCCATGGAAACGAAGCTGAAGCTATTGGTCGATACTTCATCAGATTTGATAGATGTCACATTGTACAGACAGATTATTGGATCACTGATGTACCTGACGAACACTAGACCAGACATTTGTTTTGCAGTGAACACCTTGAGTCAGTTTCTGGTAGAGCCCAGACGTGTTCACCTAGTGGCTACAAAACATGCGATGAGGTACCTTAAAGGTACAACAGATTATCATCTAAGCTATGATGGAGATAATGACTTCACATTGAGCGGATACACTGATGAATATTGGGCAGGAAGTGTTGCTGACAGAAAAAGGACTTTAGGATGTTGTTTCAGTTTGGGATCAGCCATAATCTCATGGCAGAGTAGGAAGTAATCCAATATTTCTCTCAGCACAACTGAAGCATAGTACATTGCCGCATGTTCTGCTAGCTATGAAGATATATGGCTTTGAAAGTTGTTGACTGGCCTATTTGACTTGAAGATGAGAGCAACCGTGATTCTATGTGACAACCAGAACTGCATAAAGATGACAGAGAATCATGTATTCCACGACAGGTCGAAGCACATAGAGGTCCGCTATCATTTCATCTATGACATGGTACAAAGAGGAGCCTTGAAGCTCCAGTACATTAGCACGGATGAACAGGTTGTTGATGTGTTGACCAAACCTCTATCTCATGTAAAGTTTGAACACTTTCGAGATAATCTTGGTATAGTTCGAAAGGACCCTCCTTGAAAGGGGGAGTATATATATATTCCTTGCTTCTGACCTCGTTGTTAGATGTAAAGCAAGATGAGTAATTGCTTCTAACCTCGCTGTTAGACGTAAAGCAATACGTTGTGTGTTCCTTTCTTTTGATCTCGCTGTTAGACGTAAAGCAAGATGAGTCATTTCTTCTGACCTCACTGTTAGATGTAAAGCAAGACGTTGTGTGATTCCTTACTTCTGACCTAGTTGTTAGACGTAAAGCAAGATGATTCCTTGCTTCTGACCTCATTGTTAGATGTAAAGCAAGATGATTATGTGTTCCTTGCTTCTGACCTAGTTGTTATACGTAAAGCAAGATGATTCCTTGCTTCTGACCTCGTTGTTAGACGTAAAGCAAGATGATGATGTGTTCCTTGCTTCTGACCTAGTTGTAAGACGTAAAGCAAGATGATTCCTTGCTTCTGACCTTATTGTTAGACGTAAATAAAGATGATGATGTATACCTTGCTTCTAACCTAGTTGTTAGACATAAATCAAGATGTGACTGACACTGAGCTACCATCTTATCAACTGTGACATTGAGCCAGTATAGTACTGTGATGTGCCAACCTAGTGTTGTGATGAGGTATCATTTTTATTGATACATATTGATGCAGATGATGATGGCATTCTTTCGAGAATGATGATGTTGCCAATGAAGAAAACTTTCGATGACTCGTAAATATGATAGCCAATGCTTCAAGATGATATTGATGATACTGTCCTCCTGATGCCACTAATGATGCAGACCTCTCTCGCCTGATGCTATTGAAGAATACCCTTCTTGTTAAGGGGGAGTGTTGAAATAATGTAACTGTGAAGAGTATTCTTATTATTATTTTTATTTTATTCATAGGATTAATCCCCATTGTGGATTAATCATGTTGGTAATTGTATTAGGACCAAATCCCCTTTTTGTGGATTGGTTAATAGACAATTGTAATAGGCAGAATAAGAAGTCATCCCTAACAGTTATTATTGAGACCCAAAATTAAATTAAAGGTGGGTTTACCCACCCAGAGTGAGAGGTCGGCCCTGCCAGTGAAAACCCTTCACACGTGCCAGTCTTGTATATAGAGAGAGGCTAGCGCCTCACTTTATCACACAACACACTTGCTCATTCTTAAGAGGCAAGGCTGCAACTTACCAGTGAGAGAGAGGGAGAAGAGTGGCGCATCTTTTGGAGAGGACTATCTGTATTGGTTTGAGTTATCTCTTGAACATTGTATTGGCAATTTATGATAAGGAAGTTTTTGTTGGGTTTTCTTCCCCTAGAGGGTTTCCCAGGATAAATGTTGTGTCTCTTGTGAATGTGTATTTCTCAGTGATCTTGTTCTTATGTTTCTCTTATCTATTGAAATGCAAAGAACTATAATAACGACATAAAAATTAACAATAACCATGTCATGCATTCCACCATGATGAGTTGGAAGGTCTGGCCAATGACTCAACACATCATACACACACTTCCTACTGCTTTCCTAACTATTTGGTTACCTTCCTTTTCCCACCCAAACACAACACCAAGGATATAATCCTTAAGTTCTCTTCAGTGTAGGAAAAGAGGTTTCAATACAAACATCATATATACAATAGATAACATTGAGCACTCACATAGAGTTATAACCCTTCCATATCCAACCATATTATGGTCTCACACATGACTAGATCAATGGATATCCATTGTTATAGAAGGATTATGTCTTCTGAATTAACCCAGTTATGATCCCATAACCAATCATAACATAATATGCAACTGAAATTTTATATAAATTCATTCTAGCATCAACAACACTTACATACTCTAGGCCTTCGTCCATTACATATCAATTTAAATACTGAAAATTGACTGAGGGAATTCTTACCTCAACCCCCTTCAACATGTATCCATCAACAACAACTAACTGCATACCTGCCTAGTTGTTATCAACCTACTTGTTTCTATCTGACCAACTGATATTTGTGGAATCTCACAGACTTCCTCCTTCATCATTTTGATCACCATTCCTGCCACCCTCATGGGTCTTCACCTAGATGGAAATCATAAGCAATAGAAATATCTGCATCTTTAACCCTACTATATCATTTTTCCTAAATACATAATCCATCATTAGTCATACTCAATCATTATCTCATAATAATAGACTATTCTAATTTCACAAGCATGTTATATGCATATCCAAGCATGTACATATGCAAAACTACACATCCATATGCACCAAGCATTTGTTGTCAGCATGCCTACTAATGCATATGCATTTTAACTTCATTGTATGCCTCATGCACTCTAGTGCATTTCTTTTTCAATTCACTTATTTATTTATCTATTTATGTTGTAGTTGGTTGTCCTTGAACTCCTTCAGATCCTTGCTACCTTTTGTGCTCCCGTTCTTTTCATTTGCACCGTGTTTCCCTGTGTCTGAACACTTATCCAGCCACGTTCCACTTGGCCATTATTTCCCACTTAGTACCATTCCCCAATGGAAATCCATTTTCATTCAGTGCCACTTTTCAAGTGAGAGAGCATTCCAATTTTTCTGCATTGGCATCTTTCTTCCACTGTGAACTCTGATATCAAAAGTGGATTTCTTTCACTAAGTACTTTTATACAAGAAGATAAGTCATCTAACAAATCCTTCCATGGAACTCCTATGCTTGACACATAGAGATTATTCACACACCACCTCTTAATCTCTTTGTTTTCTTCCACATCAAGGTTGCAACTGTCTACACATCTCTACTTTCAAGGCTATAGAGCCTTACTTTTCCTTTCTATGCCCATTAATGACATTATTCACCTGCTAGCTTCATGTCCCATGTGAGGATTCTTTCTTTTGTAGTACCTTATCCAACTTGTGTAAGCTTTTCCATGCCTCCATGACTCTAATATATGATCATGTTCTTGAATTGATCTGATTATACCTCTAATCCTGCCAAACCTTTGCAAGCAATCATCTAGTTAGAATTATACATATCATACACACATTGTCAATTAAATTTGTAGGTACCTTTTTTGTTTAATTTATGAAGAAAATTATATCAATTATAAAAGTTATCCAAAAACAGAATGATTCCAGGTCATTCTCCTCTGAGTCATCTTTCCAACGACTGAAATATCACCCCAATCAGATATCAGAGTTGAAAGTTAGGGCTCCCTGAAAAAACACTTTCATCCCTCTGAGCTAATACAAAAAAATAAAAAAATGCAAAGGCACTCCTTCAAACCAAGTTCGATGTGACCACGGCTCGAAATGGTGGGATTAATCACCCTTTAGTGCCTCGCTCTATGTTTTTCTACACAGGAGCTTGCGTGGATACCAAGTCTAAGGGTTGGTTTACTTCCAGGCCCTTTTTACCTTAGCATGAGACCAGTGTTGGGACCAAGTCCTCCGGACTTCGGCCTTTGGTTGTTTTCCCTTGTCAACTTTTGTTTACCCTGGAATTACACTTTTTTGAAGCCTTTAATAACTCCACTAGCAAAAACAGACGGTCGATATTTAATCTCCCACCGAATGGATGGTCCTTCCCTCATCTGGAGGCTTCAATGAGATCAATGGATATGACTTAATCAGGTGTTGAGATGAGCGATGCTCAACCAATTCAGAAATTTGGTGCTCCAGGGTATTTCCATTCCCGAGTCTTCCACTTCCCTAGAGTGGAAATCCTCTGAAGTACTTACCTCTACTCCCTATGTTGGATCCAATGGTCACAAGAACTCTCGGAGGGTCTTAGATCAACGAACCGTGTGAATTCTCTACTCTGGGACTCTGAGACATTTTGAATCTTGAGTCACTCAACTCCCTGAAGTGATATCTGTCGAAGTGCTTACGCCATCCTTCCACTGCTTGATCTAACGGTTGAGAAAGGTCCCAAACAGATCTTAGATAGATGGCCTGCATGTCTTCGTGACTTCGGGCTTCGGCACATTTCACTAGTAGAAACCTAGAAACCCCTGGAGTACCAAGTCTCTAAACTATGAGATATACTATTGTGTGTCTTCTGGAATCAACAGTCTATATGTACTCTGGCCTTCATCCCTTTGGGAGTTCTTGACCCAATGCAAACTACCACATCTTTTTCCTCTGGAGTGCCCATTCTCTGGACTACACGATCTGTCGCCACGTGGATAAATACTAGAAGTGGACATGTGGCCCAATCAGGCGGGTGACACGTGTCACATTCTAACTAACATTTCAATCTTCCATAGGTTCAAAAATCACTGACATGTGGCACACATCCCATCTGTCCAGGTCATCCCAGGTGACGTCCATGAACCACATTACTTCGAAATTTTGGGCTTTGAAAGATTTTACACTTGCATTCTGGGGTCCACATCACCTCCAGGTGACATCATCATGCCCCACCACTTCGGTTCTTCAGGCTTCGGAACTTCGAGCTTCGGGAGTTTCCACACTAGCACACTCCAATTCTCCCCAACTTCAAATTCCCGAAATTGTCAATCTGTCGACATGTGTCTCCCTTGCTTGAAGATCAATGTCCACAAGTGATTGCGGAGACTCAACTCACTCACTCTTTAATTTCCTTGCCGATCTTCGTAAAGCGAAGATGCTTGTCCGTAGTGGGATCAATATCCACCATTTGTCTATTGATCTATAAAGATCAATGATCCTGAGCGATTACGGGCTCACAACTTCCTCGTGCTTTAATTTCCTTCCAGATCCTAGCAATGCCTCCCCACTATCAATTTCTCTCCAATGAGATCTGACAGTTGTGACTTAACCTTTGTTTCACCTTCATCGGATGGCCCCTATTCACCTTCCCTCTGATCCAATGATCTCGGATCTCTCTTGATCCCACAGTGGTGATCTCTCCCAAATTCGAAAGGTACGGTCATGATCCTTCGATCTCTTATGAAGGATCTTTGACGTTCTAACTTATGCACGGACTCTGCAATGCCATCCCTCCTGATATTTTCAACTTCAAGGTTTGAATGCAATCTCAACCACGAGACTCTGACCAACAGATTCGGCCCATACCAACCCAATGTTTCAACCAGAAGCTCTGATACCAAACTGTAACATACCCATCCACCCACAGGCCGGGCTATGCCACTTAAATAGGCTGCAACACACCCATCCACCAGCAAGCGGAACACACTGCAGTCCCAAGACTCAGTTCTCTGATCTTATCTTGAAAACAAAGGACTTCTCAACAATGTTAGAAGCATGCACACCACATGCATAAGACAAGATCCATGCCACAGCATAAAAGCGATAAACAACGTGCCATGCACACAAAATAGCTAGCAGACAGGCACATTAAAAATACATATATTAGAGATAATTAAATACACAGCGGAAATAAACATTACATAGAAAACACAAAGAACACTTATATTTGCAAGTAAATTTTCACCAATTGGATGCATACCAAGGACATTCCTCCCAACCATAGACATTTTTGTTCATTTACTCTCAACAACAGGTCACCCTCAAGCAAGGGATATGAATCCATAAGGATGGGTCCTAGGCCAAGTCTAAACACACAACAGTTGGCTAAGTATCTCTCAGGTTTCCCAACCTCACAACAAATCCTAATTTTCAGCTCTCTTTCCCCCTCAGCCTACACAACCCCAAGAAATGAACACCTTTCTCTACCATGCACTCCCTGAGGTTGTTCCATTTCTCTCCAGGGCTCCAGTGCTACTGGTCATGAAATATCCCTACTGGAAACTCCAACGACTCTTAGTTGTGGATATTTCCATCTAAACTGCCATCAGTATCATAACTAACAAGCCTCTCAACAATTAAGGTATCATAGGCCTTTCAACACTCATAGAAATCCAAGTACACTAGCTCTCTTATACCCAACCTGCACAACCCCAAGAGAATGGACCCCCTTCTCTTCCACGTAGTCCCTCAGGCTATCCATCTCCTTCCAAGGATCTAGTCCTTCTAGTTAAGAATCTCCTTGTTGGGACTCTCAGTACTTGCAGTTTTGGATAATTCTATCTGAACTTCCATCAAGCTCATGCACACGAGCATCCATTCCCTCCTGGAATGATCAATAATTATTACAGCCATTCATCAATGGCTCTCCTCTTCCTGCCATTCGTTTCCATGCTCAGCCCAAGAGCATACGAACTAGAAACAGTGAGTGAAGAGGAAAGAAGAACAAGAGAACAAGGGAAAGATGATGAACCAAGGGAGGAACGACCCCCTAACTTCACCCCAATCCACCCTCACGCATCCATTCATATACATACTCAGACCAAGAGCATACGAATGCAACAAGAGTGAGGCTCCCAACAAATGAAGAGTCGAAAAGGTGTAACAATGAATGAATAAGAACAAGTGAACCCCCACCTAAACAAAATATGGGTTTATATAATTACTTGGAAATCAAGAACCATGTGGTCTCCCCCAAGAAGCTCATGTAACCCCTTTTCTACATAAAATCAATTATGGGTAAATAAAATAATAATAAAAGAAGACTTAGCCCCTCAATCCCCCTCTCTCATGGAATTATACCCCCCTATCTCTTTTTTCCTTGTCGGTCTTGCAGCCAGTGGTGTATTTTATTAAAGTATATGAAGTATTACATTTCCTAGGCACTCTGGCCCCTTTTCAACTTTACCGGCTCACCAGCCTACGCCATATTTACATAATACATTATAGTTCATAAGGGTTAGAACCGAGATGTTACATTTTCCCACACATTCGCATACCATTGATCCAGCAGAAGATTGCATCACAACCTGAGGCACTGGAGATTGTGATGAAACTGGAGTCATCTCCGATGGGAGACAATGGAGGAATGGCACAAGTTCATACACAATTGGCTACATTGACAATTCAACTGGTAGAACTGAAAAAGGGAAAGGAGAAATGTGAACAAGTATGTTGTACAAAATGTATGCCTGAAGGCCACCACAAGGATGAATGCCAAGAATTCGTGCAACATTTGGTGACATGAGCATTGAATCCATCACTAGGAGGAGGATACTATGAGATATGTAAGAAATGGGGCCATCACCCAACTGAGTGTCCACTACTATAGAAGTATCAGAGTATGCCAAAGAGCTTGTTTTGCAATTTTTGTTAATCTGATTGGACATGAGGAGAAGGATTGTCGCTTGTTTGACTTAATGAGATAGGGAACATCAAATATGTACATGATATGGGAAGAAAATGTTGTAGTAGAAGAGGGGGGTCTGCAATACAACAATCAAAGATGTTTCAATCAAGGTAACAGAGGAAACTTTGGCAAAGGTCGAGGTAGAGGGAATTTTGGTAGAGGAGAAAGAGGACTGATTATATGTTATAATTGTAATCAACCTAGACACTTGGCCCGTGTCTGCCAGAATCCATTTACAACGTGCACATATTGTAGAGCATTGGATCACTTGACAAAATACTGTCCCCAACTAGTTGTGAAGTGGTAGGCCAGAGGAAGCCAGAACCAAAACCTGAATCAAAATGTGCAAATTATATCATCTGAAAGATGCAATGAAGGACCTAGAGTAGCAGTTGTCACACATGGAGGAGCTAGAAAAGGGACTGATAGGATATATGAAGAAAAGTAGAATGAACAGTGGGTAAGAAATTTAGTAGGGCCTATGCCAACTTTTGATCCTCAACAAGAAAAGGATACATATCAGAGGGAAAGGAAAGAAGTAATCAAATTGGATTGGGAAGCATCAACATCATTTGTGCCTCATGTAGAAGATCACACTATGCCAGAGAAGTCAATGGGGAAGTTAAGCACGTTAACATAATTCTTGAGAAGTTGTGTAGATTTAATAAAAGATGAGGTTGTGTTGAGTACATTATATGACATGATTGGTCATTGTACAAGAGGAAGGGAAACTATTGTCACTCAAAGGATGGTAAATCAGGCAGTGCGCAGGAAGCGAACCAATGAAGAATTCAGATTCAGTGAGCAGATTTGAGAGTATGATGTGCATAATATTATCTTGGACTTAGGTTCGGACGTGAATATGTTACCTAAGAAGACATACGAGTTCATGGAAAAACCCAAGTTGGTATGGTCTCATGTTCAGCTAAGGCTAGTGAATCAGCACAAAATAATCCTGATTGGTCGGTTAACAAGAGTACCTTTGAACATAGATGGGGTGCGCAACATGGGCAGACTTTGAAGTAATTGAGACTGTGGACGACAGTCAACCATATCCATCATTGAAGGGACTGGAATGGTATTTCGATAACCAATCAATCATCAACTTGAAAACAAGGGAGATGATATTTGAAGTTGGAGATTTGAAAGTTACTAAAACCTTGGACCCATCAGAAGGAAAGAGATACATAGAGACAAAAAGAGGGAATGGCATCAGAAATTTATATAACATGACTGCATGGATGGAGGATTATGTCAACCTGATAGCAGATGGTGCGCTGAGTTGGCG
Organism: Picea engelmannii; assembly: GCA_009831015.1. Classification (NCBI taxonomy): domain Eukaryota; kingdom Viridiplantae; phylum Streptophyta; class Pinopsida; order Pinales; family Pinaceae; genus Picea; species Picea engelmannii. Next base: position 31,880 of record ML838503.1, on the reverse strand, counting down.
AAGTATCAATTCATGTGCATCAAATCCTGAAGAGAATGGATGAAGTGTCAACTAGACAATGTGTGTGCATCACTTGATCCTTATGCTGGATTGGAATAGAGCTAAGTGATCTTCCCATGTATGATGGATTAACTGATACAAGTATGTTTGTAAAATAATTTGATTTGCAGGTACCCAAAGAGAAAAGGTTGTTATCATTAGATGTTGTATTAAAAGAAACTCCAGCCAGAATGTGGGTTGCACATAGAGAGGGAATGAAAGACTGGTCAAGGTGCAACAGACTAATGCAAATAAGCTTTGGCATTGAGGAAGAAAAAAATGTGCATAAGTATATAGGGGAGAGTGACCCAGTAGGTCATGTGGAACAATGCAGGGATTTATGGGGTTCAATACCAGAAACAGAGTGGATGCACAGATTTATACACACATTGGACACAATCCCGAAGAAATAGTACTTGGATTTGGAAATGCACAGGGAGACAACAAGATAGGAAGAATTGATACAAAGGTTCAAAATCACATTTACATTTGAACATGAATCTCCATCCATAGATGCAATGCTATAGGAAATTTGAACTAAGATCTTCTCGGAAGAAGAGACGATGGAGGTGGTACCAGTATGCAGTGTGCAGCCAAGATGGTTGTTCGTGAGCTACTAGAGTGCTATAATGTAGCCAAGGAAGAACATGATAAAGAGGATCCTAGAAATGTACAATTACCTGAGACAAAAGGAGAACAATCCATAGAAGGGTCGGAGCTCGAATCCGTCGCATATACCCATCCTATAAAGACATGGAAGGTAAACATTGGGATGACAGAGAATCCCAAGTTTTCACAGATGGAAGATTATTGGAGTGAGGAGATAGTTGAAAAGATTGCAGACTTACTGTGAGAATACCAAGACCTATTTCCAATGACATTTTTAGAGATGAAGGGAATAGAAGGAGACTTAGGCGAGATGAAGATCCCACTGAAACCAGGAGCTAAGCCAATGAACCAGAGGCCTTACAGGCTAAATCCAAGGTACAAGGAGAAGGTAAAAGCTGAAATAGATAGGATGTTGGATGTAGGAATCATTGAAATGGTAAAAGAATATGAGTGGATCAGTCCAATGGTGGTGCAGGATAAGAAGACAAGAGGAATCAAGATCTGCATAGATCTAAGGAAGTTGAATGATGCATACTTACATGACCCATTTCCAACACCATTCATGGATGAGGTACTGGAGAACGTAGGAGGCCAAGAAACTTACTCTTTCACAGATGGATTCTTCGGGTACCATCAAATAAGAATCGTGTAGGAGTATTGACACAAGACCACTTTTGCGATGGAATGGGGAAGTTATCAATATACAATTATTCCCTTTGGATTGAAAAAATCCCTTGTGGTGTTTTCCAGGGTAGTGGTTGCAGCATTCAAGGAGTTCATCCATAAGTTCCTAGAAGTCTACTTGGATGATTCGATAGTGTTCAATCTATTGAAGAATCATATAGAAGTCCTTAGGCTTATGTTGGATCGGTGCAGGCGGTGTCATATTTTGTTGAACTTGAAGAAGTGCATTTTTTCGCACCATTTGAAATTTTGTTGGGACATGTAGTGTGAAAACATGGACTATTAGTAGATCTCGCTAAGATCACAATAATTCTAGAGTTAGAACCACCTACATTAGTCAAATAGCTGAGGGAAACATTGGCTCATATAGGTTATTACAACAAATTTATCAAGGGATATGCGTAGATCACAACACCAATGGAAAAGTTACTAAAGAAGGAAGTGAAGTTTCAAGGAATGAAGATTGTCATAAGGGGTTGGACACCCTGAAGAAGAAGTTTGTGACCATGTCGATTTTAATTTTTCTAGATTGGAATAAGGAGTTCCATGTACATGTAATATACCAGATATAAAAAGTATGAAGAACAGAAATAAAATGCTAGAAATGGCAGAATAATAGTAATATAACCAACATAATCTCCACAATAACACAAAAATGATATAAGAACAACAACAGAAATAGCACTTTGATTCAGAAAGCAATGTTCATGGGCCTCTTCGAGGGGACAACCTCTAGTCGAGAAACACACTATTACAATAATCTCCAATCTAGGGTTCTCATACCCTCGACTCCTATTTATACTAAATATGTCTATCAAAAGAAGCATCTAGAGGAAGATCCTTCTATAAGCGAAAGCTTCTATTAGGTCTTCTTACATCTGCCTTATTCTATTTTATTGAAGGCCTTATTAATATTGACCTTTATTACATCCGAATATATTTTTCTACCTATGTGTGGGTTAGGACCCTAACATGTCTGCCCCCTTAAAAATAACCTTGTCCTCAAGGCTTGAGATGTGGAAATTGCTACAGAATGGTAGTTGGTTCCCAAGTGGCATCTGCTGGAGTTGTATCTTTCCACTGGAATAGTACTTCCTTGATGGTTCTCTGACACAGGTGACACTCACGCTGGTCCAAAACTGCTTTTGGCTGTAGCCAAATGGATCCTTCTTTAGCTAACTCGGGAAGGTTGGTTTGAATTTGGCACCTAGTTCCAATCACCTTCTTTAAGCATAAAACATGAAAAACAAGATGTAGCTTCGAATGACTAGGTAGAGCTAACTAATAGGCTACTTGTCCCACACACTTGAGAACTGTATAAGGACCATAAAATTTGGGCACTAGCTTCTGACAATGCTCGACCTTGAGGGAAGTTTTCTTGTAAGGTTGCAGTCGCAGAAACACATGATCCCCTTCTGCAAATTGACGGTCAGAGCAAACTTGATCTGCTTGTTTCTTCATGTGATTCTGTGCCATGACCAAGTTCTCTTTGAGGGTATAGATAATAGCCTCTTGAACTGTAAGTGTTTGGTCAACCGCCTGGACCTTCGAGGCACCAGGTAAGTATGAGAGAACTGAAGGTGGCTTCTGTCCATATACCGCTTCAAAAGGAGTCATGTGTGTAGCTGTATGGTAGGAAGTGTTGTACCACCATTCAGCTAGGGGTAACTGATTTTTCTTTTTAGAGGCAAAACACCTCAGATATGTTTCCAAACACTTGTTGACAACTTCCGTTTGACCATCAGTATAGGGATGATAAGTTGTGATGAGATGCAATTGGGTGCCCTGTAGCTTGAACAATTCTTGCCAAAAATTGCTTGTGAAAGTGTCCATGAAAATTTGAGCCATCATGGTTGTTGTAAACGGGTGTTGAAGAGCGCAGAAATGAGCATACTTGGAAAGGCGATCAACAACCACCATTATGACTGATTTATTTCCCGATTTGGGTAAACCGATAATAAAGTCCATAGAGATATCCTTCCAAATAGAAGGTGGAATCAGAAGCGGTTGTAGTGTGCCCGGAGATTTGACTGTTTCTCCCTTGTTATGTTGACACACATCACATTCAGCGACAAAATTATGGATTTCCTGTTTTGTACCATCCCAGAAAAAAGAACATTTGACCCTATCATAGGTTTTGGTGAACCCAGAGTACCCCGCGGTGGGTGTAGCATGAAGCTCAGAGAGTACCGTGGATTTAAGCTTTGATTGTTTACTTAAATACAAATGGCCTTTGTATTGAAGCTCATCATGGATCCAAGAGTACCCCGGGGTAGCTGGGGCATTGGACTGCAATTGTTGGATCAAATGCGAACTTTTGGGATCTTGTAGCCATTCCTGGCGAACATCTTGGAGACAATCCGGTACAATGAAGGAAAGAGAAAAAAGGGATCCTTCATCTTCATATTTTTGGGAAAGTACATCCGCCACCACATTGTCTTTTCCTTTCTTGTAAATGATCTCCTAATCATATCCAAAGAGCTTAGTCACCCATTTTTGTTGCTCCGGGGAGGAAATGCGTTGTTCCGGAAAATACTTGAGGCTTTGATGGTCTGTCTTCATTTGGAAACATTTCCCCAATAGATAAGGGTGCCACAGATCAACGACATGTAGAATAGCCAACATTTCCTTTTCATAGATGGATTTTCCCATATTCCTTTCAGATAGTTGCTTGCTGGTAAAGTCCAGAGGTCGACCCTCCTGCATAAGGACAACACCAATTCCTTTCCTTGAGGCATCACATTCCAACACAAAGGTCTTTGTGAAATCAGGAAGGGCCAGAACTAGAGTGGTGCACATGGCCATCTTCAAGGTTTGAAAAGCTTGAGCAGCGGTTGGAGTCCAAGCGAAAGAGTTATTTTTTAGGAGAGCAGTGAGAGGTGTTTCAATCTTTCCATAATTCTTAACAAACTTGCGATAATACCCTGTTAAGCCCAGAAATCCATGCAAGATTTTGAGAGTCTTTGGGTGCAACTAGTCTTGCATAGCTTCAATCTTTTTCGGATCCACCCTGACACCATCCTTTCCAACCAGATGACCCAAGTATTCTACTTCTCAGGCACCAAAAGCACATTTAGATTGTTTCAGGAAAAGTTGGTGCTGAGAGAGTAGATAGAAAACTCGATCCATATGAGTAAGATAGTATGTCCAGGTTTTTCTATAGATGAGGATATCATCAAAGAAAACTAAGACAAAATGATGGAGAAAATGATGAAAGACATGATTCATGAGGCTTTGGAAGGTGGAGGGGGAATTACACAAGACAAAGGGCATGACCAAAAACTCATAGTGGCCCTCATGAGTTCTAAAGCTAGTCTTGGGAATGTCTGCCTCTTTCATACGTATATGGTGGTAGCCCGAGCGAAGATCAAGTTTAGTAAAGAATTGGACGCCACTCAATTCATCCAGGAGGTCATCAATGATAGGAATGGGAAATTTGTCTTTAATGGTCAGTTTGTTGAGGGCGCGAAAGTCAGGACACATTCTCCAAGAACCTTCTTTCTTCAGGACCATGACTACAGGAGAAGAGTAGGGGCTCGTACTAGGGCAGATAACGCCTGCATTAAGGAGTTCCTAGACCATTTTCTCAATTTCGTTTTTTTTTGAAAAGGGGTGACAATACGGATGGATATTGGGGGGAAGGCTTCCAGGTACAAGGGGAATGGAATGATCATGAAAAACATGGGAAGGAGGGAGTCCTTGGGGAGTGGAAAATACCATTTGATGTTTAGAAAGGAGGGCTTGGAGGTCTTGCGGCACCAAGGGTGTCTCTATTGCTTGTATGGCATGGAGTTGGGCAATAACACCAGAATGGCCTTTTTTTAGCATCTTTTCCATGCGATGGGAACTAATGATCTCAGGTGAACCATCTGTGATGCCTTGGAATTTATATTGGTGGCCCTCCTAGTCGAATTGCATGGTTAATTCCTTAAAATCCATGAGAATGGGACCCAAAGTCCTTAGTCAGTCTGCACCCAACACAATGTCACAACCACCCATGTCGATAGCAAACATATGGGATTTTAGGTGGTAGTCACCGATTTGGAGATGGACATTTTCACAGCACCCTCCACATTTCATGGAACCACCATTGGAAATCATGATTTGGAAATTGTTGACAACATGTATGTAGCAATGAGTTTCTTGGGCAATGTGGTGATGAATAAAATTATGGGTGCTTCCACTATCAACTAGAATGATGACCTTCCAATGCTTGATGTAACTGATTAACTTTAGGGTTTGGGGAGCAGAGAAGCCAGTGAGAGCATTGAGGGAAATGACCGGCTCTACTTCGGGAGGGTCTAAGGGAGGGTTTATGTCAGGGGTTTCAGGTGACTCAGACACAAGGGGAGTTTCAACATCCTCCTCTGAAATATCCTCAGAGATGGCCATAAAAATCTTTGTTCCTTACACTTGTGGCCTATGAAATATTTTTCATCACAATTATAACAAAGGCCTTTGAGTTGGTGTTCAGCCATTTCAGCCCTGGTTAATTTTTGGATCTTTAGTGGGGCGACAGGAGTAGTGGGATTTATAGGTTTAGGGCGAGGTATAAAGGAGGGTTTTTGGTTTTGAGAAGATACAACATGTTTTTCTTCTTTAGCTCTTTTAGCAGCCTCCACCCAACTCAAAGGTCGATCCATGAGGACATGGGCCCGAATCTCATCCTTGAGGCCACTGATAAAACACTCTCGAAAAAAGGCATCATTCATGTCCTCTGTTCAGAAATCCAGACGCTCAAAGGCAACTATAAATTATTCCACTATTCCTGATTGTTTCAACTTTTTCAAATGGACCAAATGGTTGGTGTCAGTGTCAAACCATTCATAAAGCTTAGCCACAAAGTGTGTCCAAGCAATATACCCTTGACGAGAATTTTTTCTCCATTTCCACCATTGCCAACATTCTTGATATATATGGAGAACACCATACCGGAGTTTGGCCAAGTCATTTGTAATGTCGTATAAAGAGAAATAATGTTCCATTTGGGTTACCCAACCAGTGGGGTCCGGGCCATCAAATTTGGTCACATCCACCTGCGAAAGGCGTAGGTCACGTTGAAAGCGATGGTGCTGAAAGTTATGGGAATGAGAGGAATGTTCACCGTCAATATGTGGTGGTGAGTCAAAGGAAGGGTTATCTGTAGGGATATTCTGTTTGGTGCAGAGTGATGAAAAGATAGATTCAAGATGGGTGGTTAGTTCTTGTTTGACTTCCTCCATTGAGGACTGCATGGTTGTATTGATGGTTGCAACATTGGCACTGAGTTGTTTCACTTATTGTTGGGTCTCAGTGAGACTATATTGCAAGGTATTGAAGCGAGCTTCCAATTCTTGGCTACGGGTATGGGCCATGAGGATGAGGGAACCGAAAAGGGGCGAGTGGGGTCAAATTTTTTTGCCGAAAAATGATATGTATGAAGGTGATAAGAAGAAGAGGTGAATCCAATGGAATAGGTCTCAAATAATGGTGAAAATTTTTCCAGACTCCATTCTAAAGAATACTGCAGATATGAAATCCCCAAATTCTTAACCAAGAAGAAAAGTGTAGTGATTTGGCAATCCAAACACAGTTGCACGACAATAGATCTTGTCTATTTTAATTTGTTTATGTTTCTATCCCCCAAGGGTTAGGTATTCAAGGGTTCTACAGACAAGGGTTTTCCCTGTGCTATAGCTCTCTGATATATGTGTGGGATCCAACAATAGTACTCGGCCCAATATCTCCGGGCACTAACTAAGGAGGATAGACTGTACCCTTAGTCGTACTACCCGACTACCCAGGTACTAGAGAGTATCTTCCTGAGTGTTTTTCTTGGTGGCACTATAGCAGTCAGGTGGCTGATTGGTTTATCTAAAGAGGGCTTTAGGAAATCTAGGTCGATCCATACACAGGTGTTGTCTGATGCGCTACCACTCGAAGGGGTACCAACAGGGGTTACAAGGGTGGCCAACATATGTGCGCTTAAGAACCACTTGTATTTCCTGCATGTATGAATCCCTCAACCGCGGGTTTATGCATGTAACGACAGATCTTTGTGGCTTAAAGACACTGGAATACGTCTCTACCCTGAAAAAAAAATTACCCACAATTTCTGCGAAGGAAAGTGCTCTGATACCACTTGTAATATACCAGATATAAAAAGTATGCAGAACAGAAATAAAATGCTAGAAATGGCAGAATAACAGTAATATAACCAGCATAATCTCCAAAATAACATAGAAATGATATAAAAACAACAACATAAATAGCAATTTGATTCAGAAAGTAATGTTCACGGGCCTCTTCGAGGGGGCAACCTCTAGTCGAGCATCGCTCTATTACAATAATCTCCAAGCTAGGGTTCTCATACCCTCGACTCCTATTTATACTAAATATGTCTATCAAAAGAAGCATCGAGAGGAAGATCCTTCTAGAAGTGGAAGCTTCTATTAGGTCTTCTTACATCCACCTTATTCTATTTTATTGAAAGGCCTTATTAATATTGACCTTTATTACATCTGAATATATTGTTCTACCTATGTGTGGGTTAGGACCCTAATAGTACATGTGGACGCATCGTCCATAGCGTTGGGCATAGTACTATCCCAACCAGGGGAAGGAGACATAGATCACCTAATTTATTTTGCAAGCAGGAAGTTGTTTATAGTATAAAATAATTGTACAACCACGAAACGGTAAGGATTAGCGATGGTCTATGCACTACATAAATTCAGGCATTATTTATTGGGGTCTCACTTTAATATGTACACAGACCATTATGCATTAAAATACTTAGTCAACAAGTCAGTGTTGGGTGGGAGAATATGAAGGTGGCTATTATTATTTCAGGAATATGACTCTGAACTCATAGTGAAACTAGGGAAGCTGAATGCAGGACCAAATCATCTATTGTGCATATTTTTCGAAGAAGATGCAGGCAATTTAAATGATAACTTCCCAGATGCGCAATTATTTGCAGTAAGGATTGTGGATGATTATTTCTTGGACATCGCACAATTTCTTAACACAGGCATGGATCCATATGAGATGACTATAGCACAGAAGAAACAATTGGTAGTGAAAGCAGTGGATTATCAATTGATTGCAGGGAATTTATACAAGATGGGTGTAGATGGAATACTGAGAAGTTGTGTGTTGGAGCATGAAAGGCCAATGATACTTAAGAAGCGCATGATGGAATTGTTGGAGGACATTATGCAGGGAGAGAAACTACACAAAATATTTTGTGCGTGGAGCTTTGGTGACCTACACTTCAAAAGGATACAAAGGAATATTGTCAATGGGAAATCCATGTAGGAAAGCCATATAGGAAGGATGAAATGTCTTTGAATCCATGGGTTACATTGCAAGCATTTGAGAAATGGGCCATATACTTTGTGGGTCCAATCAACCCACAAGAAAGAAGATCATGGGAAAGGTACATCATCATTGTGACATAGTATTTGACAAGGTGGGAAGAAGCAACCCCAGTTACAGACTATATTGTGGATACTGTTGCATGGTTTCTTTTCGAAAATGTAGTCACAATGTTTGGATACCCATGCATATTACTCAGTGATCAAAGTACACACTTTCTAAACAAAAAAATTGTATCATTGACTGAGGAGTTCCAAATTCATCATCAAAGGAGTACCCCGTATCACCCTTGGTTCAATGGAACCATGGAAGCTTTTAATAAGATCTTGGAGAATTCCTTGACAAAGATTTGCAATGTAGGGAGAGACGATTGGGACTTAAGAGTTCCTTCAGTATTATGGTTTTGTAGGACTACAAGTAAGAAGTTGACAGGACAGACATATTTCAGGTTGGTCTATGGGAAATAAGTACCAATGCCAATGGAGTTTATTCTGCCTAGCCTATGCATTGTAGCAATCACAGAGCTATCAGACACTGGTGCAATAGAGGAGAGGTTGGTACAATTAGTACGACTTGAGGAGGATTTATTTGTCACAATATTCCATCAGAAGGTTCAGAAAGCCAGAGAGAAGGACTGGCATGATCGACACATTAAACAGAAGAAGTTTCAAGTAGGGGATCTAGTACTACTCTATGATAGCAAGTATATGCAGCATCCAGGGAAATTTAGAATGCATTGGTTAGGACCTTATGTGATTCAACAAGTAACAAAGATAGGTGTTGTGTGGTTGGAAACCTTGAATGGAGAATTATTGGAAGGAAAGGTGAATGGAAGTTGGTTGAAACTCTATAGAGGCGGTCGATAGGTTGCACAGTAATATGGGTTGCATCAGAACACATGTATGATAGTAGTTGCATCATAGTAGGAAAGAAAAATAAAGAAAAGACAAAAGAAAAATTAGATATAGGAAAAATAAAAATAGCGTTCAAGTAGCAAGGCATAAGAACATGCGCAGAACGAATGGTCATCACACATCAGAATAACATTGCACCAAGATAGGAGACGAGACAGACTGTGAAGCATATAGATAAAACAACAAAGAACCAGTGCACAGTTTGGCAATGATAAGACCGTTAAATGCATTAAAGCATGGAAATGATGGTTATGCGATGAGAGTGAAAAGTCATAAAAGTGTCATATAAGTCTTAAATGGTAAAAGCCACCGAAAATCACGATAGATCAGTAGTACAAGGGATAGATCACATGAATGTTGTCATCCAGACTTAGGCCACTATTAGGTGGGAAGAGGCCTTCAAGAGGGAGAAGGAAGGAAATCTAAGGCTTATTGTGAAGAAGCACAATGAAAATGAGGAGAAGGTTGGGAGAGTGTTCAAGGAAAGGGATGAATCCAGGAGCATGGCACATAATACCCAAGCAGCAGTCCAAAAGTTATATAAGGAAATTCCAGAAGCTCCCCTAGTAGTCAAAGTGATTATGGAAGAACAAGTGAAGATGATTAGTGAAGTAATTAAGGGCTTTCGATCATAAATAGAAGAATTAAAGATAGGATCATGCTAGGATTTCCACCACAGGTGCATGAAGGCAGAGAGAGAACGACAACCATGTCAGTTGTGAACATTAAGAAGATCAAGGGTGAATGCGCAAAACTTTGTGAGGAGAATGTGCAGGTGTGGACGGAGTTGATAGAAGACCCAGAGATGAAAAGTGTAGAGGCCAATCTAAGAGATGTGTAAGAACATGTGCAGTAGGTAGCAGAAAGGGCAGTTACACTACCACCAGTAGAGTGCATTTAAGCCATTATGACTCAGCGACAAGCACATGTAGAAGTGGAGAGAATGAGGGATTAGTAAAAGATCCTTCAATGGAGACTGGGACCACTGCAAGAAGAGGTAGTGTGGGTAATTAGATAATTGGTTATGGTGTAGGATAAGGTCAAGCAAGCAACGATTGAAGCAGAGGAAAAATTTACAAACTTGATCATGTAGGGAGCAGAGGAGATAACAAAAAAAGAGGCCACAATCATCAAAGAGGTGGAGGTAACAAACGTTACCTCTCAAAACTTCATTTCAGCATGGAAGAGAAGGAAATAGGCTTGAGTGGCTTAGGACGAGCCACAAATGAGTGTTGGGGCCCTATTGGATAGGCAGTCTTGGAAGCAATTGATAATTTTTTGAGGAAAAATCTGAAGTATAGGAAAAGTGCACTGAAGAAGAAGGAAAGCTAGAGAGTGTGCAGTTGAGACGCATCCATCGGGAAAGTGTACAGAAGGAATATAGCGTGCATCTAGAAGAATAAAGCAAGGAAATAAAGAATAACAGGAGAATGAAATCCTAGCATTCCAGGAAGAGAAGAACAGTAGAAAAGTAGCATGAAGGTTGAAAAGAAAAAGAAAGTTCTCGAACAACCAGTTAACTTAGTTGGCCTTGCATTGTAATGGGATATTTTTGGGATGAATAGATTAGGGTTTTAGCCCTAGATTTTTGTATAAATATGTAACGGGTTGGGAGATTAGAGATTCTATTAGGTAATGTTATGATGAAGTTTGGTTATGATAGTATGTTACGTTATAGTCTATTGAATGATACTGAGCTCGAGAGTTCTTGAATGTAGCATTCGATGGATGAGAAGAAGGAATAAAGGAATGTTAAAGAGATGTTTCAGAATCTTGTGTTGTCTGTTTTTTTGTGTTTGATTATGGATACTATTTGCATGCATCATAGAATATATTTGTAGGATAGTTAAGAATGGTACAATGATTCATGACTCTGATAGTGACAAATCTATGCAATAATCTAGAATATGCTAAGTATAGGAATCTCAATCATAAGTAAGTTAATAACTGAACAGAACAGAGTTATGCACACAACATAATAAGGAATAATGAAATGGATGGTTTCCTCCCATTCCCTTACTATTGTAGAAATCGATTTCTCGCAGTCTCAATAGATACCTTGAGTGAGACTTCATCTGTGCAAGCAGGTGATGTCGAAGGGGCCGGTGTCTGGTGGGTTTTGTTGGTCATAGATAAACCAAACCTTGGGTCTTACAACCCATGCACAAAATAGTGCCAACACCAGGGATGGACAGCTTTATCATATTGAACCTTAACATATCACTTATTTGCCTCGATAGCTAGAGCGACATCTTGACATTGCTCATCAAACTTCTTCAGGTGTACAAGGTGTTCTTTGAGATCAGTCATGTTAGGTAGGAGATTAATTTCCAATTTAAGAGAAGGGATCTCATATTCAATGGGAAGGAACAACTCCACTCTGTGAACTAACTGGAATGGTGAAAAAATAGTGGAAGTCCTTAGTGTGGTTTGGTATGCCCACAGAGAAGGGTATGAAATCACGTGTTGGTTAGATTTACTATGCCTAAACGTTTTTTTCAAAATGGCCTTGAGATATTTATTCATGGCCTCCATTTCACCATTTTCCTTAGGATAATAGGACGACAAATGATCTTGCTTAAACCCCAGTTTTGATGCCAACTCTGTCATCATTGTTTTTCCAAAAGTGACTGCCATGGTCAGTGGCAATCTCCTTCAAAATTCCAAATCGAGCTATGATTTGATTGAATACAAAATGTGTTGCAGTCTCACCATTATATTTAACTATAGGCATTGCATCAAACCACTTGGTAAAATAATCCACGTCCATGATAATGTGATGGTGCTCCCCAGACGAGGCTAGGTTGAAATCCATGAAAACCACCCCCCACTTGGTGAAGGGACCGACGATAATGACTGGGTGAAGAGGGGTAGGGTGCAATCACATCATACAAGCAAACACCTGGCAAGGATGACACTTCTTGACCATTTCTACGCAATATTTAAAAATTGAAGCTCAAAAATAACCAACTCGCAATAATTTTTGGGTTGTCATGAGACCATATAAGTGACCACCACACTCCCCACTATGACAGTAATTGAGTATATCTTCATCTTCTTCGTGAGTCAAACAACAATGCAAAATAGAATCTACCCCTCGATAATACAAAGTGTCACTGATAGTGAGGTGGTTTTTGGCTTTATGGTGTATACATCATCGATCATCCCTTGAAAGATGTTGGGGAAGCTTTAGAGTTTGAAGATATATTAGAATATCTACATACCAAGGGTTTGAATACGAGATAAGGAAAATGTGTTCATCAGCAAATGAGTCATCATAAACAATATCCTCATCTTGCCTAGGGAAATATGACATTAATTCAACAAAGACTAATGATTTCTTAGATTTTGTGGAGACAAAATTGAGATAAAACTCTTGCAAAATCACAATCCATTTATTATATTTCCCCCCTATGATACTCCTTGTCGGGACGTATAGAAATGTATTGACATCGGTGACCATGGTAGTCTTGCGAAGTAAGATATAATGGTGCAATCTTTGAACCCCATGCATGACTGTTAAGTCTAGCTTCTCCATGTGAGAGTACTTAAGTTCAAGACTAATTAGATTTTTGACTAAGATAATAGAGAATGTACTCATGGAGCTCGTCATCCTCTTGAATGAGAACCATACCAACCATCCCTTCGGACAAGGACATATAAAGTAGGAAATCTATATTGTAGTCTAGGGGACTCAATAGAGGTGCCGACACTAAGGATTTATTAAGGGCATAGAAGGACTCTTAGGCTCACTCATCCCATATGAATGGAGTATCCCTTTTCAAAAGATGCATAAAAACCTTAGTGATATTCACATAGTTGTCTATAAAGGGACATAGGAAGTTATCTTTCCCCTATAAATCCTGAAGTTCTTGAATATTGTGTGGGAGAGGAAATCGAATTATTTCATCTACCTTCATGCGGTCCACCATGATCCCCTCCTCAGAAACTATAAATCCCAAAAGGCGGCCTGACCTAACACAGAAGATGCATTTATGAGGATTTAATTGAATACGGTAATGATGGAATCTTTCAAACACAAGCCGAAGATGAGCTAGATGATCCACTCTCTTGTGAGAGTGAGCAGCGAGGTCATCCAAATAAGCCTCGACTATATGTTTGAGGTCATGGAAAGAAAAGGTCATAGCCCGCTGAAAAAGTCACTCTGACATTTTTAAGTTAAAAAGGAGTTTTTTAGTATGTAAACGTACCCCAAGGACAAATGAATGTCATCTTATGTTGATCCTCAGGTTTAATTTGGATCTGATTATGGCCTCAAAATCCATTCATAAAATAAAATATTCCACTCTCGGCACACTCATCAATAGTCTAATCAATAAATGGCATAGAGAAATTATTTTTAGGACATGCTTTATTCAGATCCTTGAAATCCATACACACATGGATGGTTCCTTACTTCTTATCCACCGGAACAGGATTGGATACCCAATCTATCAAGGGAACCGGGTAGATGAAGCTAGAATTAAGCAAATTCTCCACCTCTTCCTTAACGGTGGGGGCCTTCCTAGGATTCACGACTCTAAGTCATTGTCGAACTGGATTAGCATTCAGATAAGTATTGATTTCATTTTTGACAATACACAGGTTGATCCCTAGAATTTTTTCATATGACCGAGCAAATATGTCTCGGAATTCTGTAAATAGATCGGTGTAAATATGAACTTCCTTAGGCGAGCAATCTGCACTAATATAAACATTATCAATCTTGTCAGGGGTTCGAGAGATGTTGATCTCAATGATAGAAGAGATATTTGCCATGTTCCCTGTTATCGGACTAATCGGTAGGTGCGGACACTAACAGATCTCCCTAGATCCACCTGGATCTAGAACAAAACAGGACAGGACATGACTCTTTCCCTAAGTTTTGACCATTGAATTAGCTAGTAGGAAGGAACAAGTAACATACCTTAGTATCGCTTCCTAGGGTCTTTGTTTCTCCCGCTTCACTCTGGTGCTCTCGTGAGGTCGAGACCAAGACAACACAAACCAACCAAAGTGAAGATAGCAAAATATATTCAACTGTCAACTTATGTGTATGATCAAGGAATTACACAATAAAGTGAGAATAACTTTATGGGAAAGGGACATGCCACTGTATCATATTAATTGAAAGTAAAGATTACAACCTGATAGCCTTGATGTCGCAAGCTTCCTTTCGATGGCTCTTGCCTCCAACACACACACACTTTCTCAATCCTTGTATGAAGAAGATCAAATCCTCTTGATAGACTTGCTAGAATCTCCAAGCTTCTGTTCAAGCTAAGTCCTCACACAATTCTTTCACCAATTCTCCAATGAATCTTGCTTAACCTTTTCCATGAGAATTCCATCAATATATAGGAGAGAATGAGATGGTTAATTAGATAAGAATGATCCCACAATATCAGGGAATCCAGTACAAGGATAACCATTCGAATGCCAACCCATTCTTCTAGAAGATTCCCTTCTAGAACCATCGAGAATTCATCTTTTTCCATGCTTTAGAGAAGGTTCGCACCCTAGCTATGTTGCACAGTGTGAGAAGTTCGCACCCCAGCTTAAGGCAGCCTGCGAGAATGGGTCATTCTCGCACCCTGGGATACTAGCAACCTGCGAACTCTCTTCAAAAATAAGTTTTCTGGGAAGAGATGAATATCATTTTTCTCAGGAGAAAGTTCTTATGAGGAGCCTGAGTACACCATCATGATGACCAAAATCATGGGTAACAGACCGGTCATTGATGAAACCGTTAACAAGTGCGAGGGAAATCACCATTGATTTCAATGACTCCCAAGGTACTCTAGTACAATCCATCGAGTGTGAATGAGTGAGTTGAAGTCGAACATCCGATGGAATATTTCGATCAGGGGTCAATGATGTAAACCCACTGTCAAAAGCGAGGAAACCTGACATTGAGGCATGCAATATCCAAGGTACCAAATAATTTCTAAGTCTTGTTTCCAAATAATGAGTTGAAGTCGACGGAACAAAACTCATCACAGGAGGGCCTTGATGTATCCCCCATCAATGACACGAAATGAGTAACAGATTTTGAAGGTGAAACAGAGTATGATGTAAATTAAACTGGACACAAGGAAGGCCGACACAGAGAGAATGGACAACTGCATATGGCCGACTCAACAGAGGTTTCAGATGGACTTCTCTTGAACATATGAACGACACGATCAATGATTTGGCAGCATTGACTCAAAGACAACACAGGGAATGACCTTGTAGCAAATCAAATGAGAGACAAATGGATTTCCCAAACCGGCTTCAAATATAATGAATAGGGGGTGTCATGTTCAAGAGCGAAACTTACTGCCAATCAATACGAAGATGATAAAATATCCCTTTCCCAAATTTTCCCCCACCATTTCTGGCGAGTACCTTTTATTTTTACGCAAGCTTGAGGAGGGTAACATATGCTTGTTGATATAAGATTATCCTTCGGATAAGTCCTTCGGAGTATGTTTAATGAACCCTAAGAAGGAGTGGTTCGGTCCCATTATGGGTCTGTCAATGTTTGTTTAACGAGTCCAGAGATAGAAACCTCGAAGGTTTTTCAGGATTATAGAGACTGGAAAAACACTTCAAAGAGAACTCTCTCAGTTCATTTTTTGTAAAGTAGTCTGATGAGACCGAAAAAGAGATAAATTATCGCCCACCAGATGCTTTCTTCAAATAATTTATCGAGTGTGAAAATAGCAAGGTCACTTGGCTATCTTTTCATGTTTAGAGAGTCTGAAAAGAGCTTAAAGAGGACTCCAGGGGGGTTCCTTTTTTGTATAACCTTGTTGAGCCCAAAAAAGTGATAAAAGTATGCTCGATCATGTTCTTATGTATTTTTGAGCATGAGAACGGACAAAGACCACGCTCGAGGTTTTATACAAAAACCATAAAAAACAATCAAAACATGCGATGACAAAGAAAAAATACGTCCGCATCCCTGTGCATGAACATCGAAGTTGTTACGCCTACAAAAGTTACACTCAAAAGGGCATTAGGGATTAGGGTTTAATAAATAAATAATTATAAAAAAACCAAATAACATGGTAAAAGTAAATATAAAGGAGTAAAACTCTTTTTACCATATCATTTTCACTTTACCACTATTTGAGCCCCAAAACCCCTCTTTTACCCTCAAAGTTCGGCGTCAGATTGCGGAAGTTACGAGCGTCCATTCATCGAGCCATCAGCGACAGTGAGGTAGGCTCTTTGTCCTCTACTCTTTCATGGTTTAATTTTGCATTTTCATTGGTTAAAATTCATTTTTTGAGTTGGTTTTGTGAGCCCTACTTGCGCTCAGCCATTCTTGCAGGTGGGCTACACGGGGCCCGTGAGAATGGGTCATTCTCGCAGGTGAGCCCACAGCAGCCTGCGAGGTTCTCGCACTATGCCTAAAGGGAACCTGCGAGAACTGCAAAGCACAAATTGTTTTTAAAAATTTACTCAAAGAAAGAGAACCAATTCATGAAAAGAGTTGCTAATCCTCTTTTCGTGCTTCTTATGCAGGTAATTGGCCATCAAAATGGTTCTTGAATGGCGCAAAAGGGAGCACGAAGAAGACAATGCCATTGCCAGAAATCATCCACCCACTATTGCTGCTTTGAGAAATTGTGGCCTTCTAAAGTACTTTCGTATCTCGGGCATGAGGACCCAAGTCAGGTTATTAGAGTACCTTGTGCGTATGTGAGATCCCGATCAGCAGGTATTTCATGTAGGGGTCCACACACTGTCCTTAGATATTGAGGACATTTACTTCTTGACTGGACTATCATGGTGTGGGTACCATGTGAGCCTGACTGGTAGCAGAGGTGGTGGGATTCCCATGAGTGAGTACTATCGCTTACACTATGTTCCCGAGGCAGAGAGGAAGAAAGGGAAAGTAGCTATTTGGGGAGTATAGGATTTGACCCTCCGTACTATCTTGTTCACCATTTCTCAGATGTTTGGGAGATCCTCTCCTCACATGGTGCTCCAGAGTTACTTTCAGTATGTTATTGAGTGTACTGAACCTTGGGTTTTTAACTGGGCAGATGCAGTGCTTCGTAGCATAAAAAGGCAGTTGACCAAATGCAGACAAGGCAACCTGAAGAAATTTGGGTACGGATCTTTGTTAGTGTCCTTCTTTCTCAAGAGGGTTCCATTACTGAGGCTACAGGTGGAGTGGAATTTACTGGCTCCCAGGGATCCAAGAATGCTGAGATGGTACCTTCTCAGCATTCTTGGATCCCGGCATGTAGCTGGACCAATTATCAAGTATGATGATACCTTCTTCGACTGGCTGCAACCACAGATGTTGATGGCTGACGATTATGCTTATGCCGAGTTGGATTTCCAAGGAGATCCGGACTTAGTCCTGCCGGAGGATGCTCAGTGGGGCGAACTTGGTAAGAAGTACACAATTTTTTTCTTTTTAAATGTTTTTGTGAATTTTATCATATTCAAATGTTTTTTATATGTTCGTCCAAAGACTAAATACAAAATCATTGTTGATGACACAGATGTGGGACCTTATCGACCTCCTGGTACTTCTCCCATTCAGCGCCGAGGAGAGGTAGCACCAGTGCCACAATGGGAAGCCGGGGATTATCAAGCAGTGGAATAAAACCTAGAGGGTTTGACAACAAATATTCCAGACATGCCTCTTGGAGAGGTTCCAGGACGCGATCAGTGTCATACAGTAGGAGTGTCAAAGTCCATGAGTCGACTTCTCTATAGAGTTGTCCGGGCAGTCATGTGTTACCATGAACGTCATCCATGATGTCACTTTTTAGAAGCTATGAGCTTCAGATTTTGACATTTTGGTCTTCGGACAAAACTTTTTGTAAAAAACTCTTTTGATCATTATATATACAGACGGCTTCTACCGGTTTATCATGTGTTATTAAAATTGATGTCATTGATTTATAAATGATCCAAATGTCTGTCTAATACATAGTTAGCCAATGCATCAGTTAATGTATTTAGACATCTAGGAATATGTTGATATTCAATGTAATCAAAATAACGTTCCAAGAGGCGAATTCGCAAATACACCTGTAAAAAAATAGGACTTTGAATAGTATAGACATTACTTAACTGTAGTACTACAAGCTGTGAATCGAGTCGCACAACCAAATGACAGATTCTGAGCGAGATAGCATCAACCAATAATTCGATAACGATGCTATACTCTGCAATTTTGTTGGTCGCACGGCCGAGACACACACCTCGTAAGGAGACAAGTTCGTTTGTAGGGGCGTAAATTGCCCATGCAACAGAAGCAAGGTTCTGAGTACTACGGCTAGCGCCATCAGCGAAGCCAATATAGGGTAGCGAAGACTCCGACATCTGGAAATCAAACACAACATCACATAAGGGCAGAGACTAGATAATGACAAAAGCAAGCTACAGTAACACACAAGAAGTATGATACAATAAAAATACAAGTACTCATGCACATATGATTTTATGCATAGTACTTCTTTAAGTACAACCCATTCCTGGGTTCACTCAAAGGGATACCATCGTAATCTACTAACTCATAAGCTCCTTTTTCCAAAACTCGTCGAATGATATAAGGACCTCGCCACATGGCTTCGAATTTTCCATCTCCTAGCATATCTCGATCTTGATCATAGAGGAGAACGAGATCTCCTTTGGAGAAAACACGAGGCTTGACATGTTTGTCATATTGGGCCTTGACACGTTTCTTCTGAGCTTCTATAACTAGGGTAGCATCGCGTCGAGTTTCGTCTAATCACATAAGATACAATAGACATTCTTCCTCAGCAGAAGTGTTTGGTAGGAGTTCAACAACTAGTTTTAAAGAGGGTATCTCGCATTCAATCAGGAGAATAGATTCCAAACCATAGACTAACCGGAAAGGTGTAAACCCAGTAGCAGATTTGACGGATGTCCGGTAAGCCCACAATGCCAAAAACAACATTGTGTGCCAACTTGTTTTGTGAATCCCTATCATTCATCGGAGCATAGTTATGAGAACTTTGTCAATTGCTTCGACTTGGCCATTGGCTTGTGGGTAATAGGGCGTTGAGTTATCATGGCGAAGACCCAACTTTTCAGTAAGTTCAGACATCATGAAGATTTTGAAGTGGCTACCGTGATCAGTGACGATAGCTTTGGGAACACCAAAACGAGCTATGACGTGATTAAAAATGAATAATGTTGCAGTCTTTCCAGTGTTGTCAAATGTCGGCATCACCTCGGCCCATTTCGTAAAGTAATCGACGACTACAATGATGTAACCATGCCCCTCGGCCGAGCGAGGGTGACATGTCATGAAATCGATGCCCCATTTTGCAAAGGGACCAACTGAGACCACGGGGTGAAGAGGAGTAGCATGTGACCGTATCTTGTGATTATAGGTCTGGCAAGCATGGAATTTTTGAACGACGATTATGCAGTCGTTAAATAAAGAAGGCCAAAAATACCCTGCTCGTAAGATCTTCTGGGAAGTAGCATACCCAGACATATAACCACCACATGCTCCAAAATGACAGTCATTTAGAGCTTTCTTGGCTTCGTCGAACGTTAGGCAACATCGAAAAATAAAGTCAATCCCCCGACGATAAAGAGTATCCCCGAGGATAATGTATTGACGAGCTTGATAGCGTATGCGACGTCGGTCAATACTAGAAAAAGTTGGCTGAAAAGTCTGGGTTTGGAGATATATAATGATATCACCATACCAAAGATCATCAGTGTTGATAAGGAAAAGAGATTCATCAGGTAATGAATCAACTGCTACTGTTTCCATTTTAGAATGGGGAAAGTCGCAGATCAACTCAGCAAAAACTAAGGACTTCTTAGACTTGGCACGTTCGAATTCCAAGTCAAACTCCTGGAGAATCACAATCCATTTGGAGTATTTTCCCCCTAGCAATTGACGGGTAAGAATGTGTTGCATAGGGTTGCAGTGAGAAATCACTGTAGTCTTGCGCGAGAGGATATAGTGTCGAAAGTGTTGGACGACTTGGACGACAGCCAAGGCCAGTTTTTTGACATGTAAATACTTTATTTCGGTAGGCGTTAGACTTCGACTCAAGTAGTAAATCACATGTTTGTCATTAGCATCATCCTCTTGGACGAGAACCATACCAATGGTGTAATCTGAGGCAGCAAGGTAGAGGAAATAATCGCGACTGTAATTGGGGGGAAAGAGAAGCGGAGCACGCGTTAGGGACAATTTCAACGTTTCGAAAGCATCGTTGGCAATGGTATCCCAAACGAACTCAGACCCCTTTTTAAGTAAGCGTGTAAATCCATGAGTTATCTTGGCGTAATTCGGGATAAAATGACGAAGAAAGTTTGCTTTCCCCTGCAAACTTTGCAACTGGTGAAGTGTAGAAGGAGGAGGGAGATTAAGGATCATCTCAACCTTTAAAGGATCCACCCAGATCCCTTGACGCGAAACGATAAAACCTAGAAGGCGGCCGGATTCCACGCATAAAATGCACTTATGAGGATTTAAACGTATACGGTAGAACCGACAGCGAACGAAAATGGCTCGGAGGTGGGTTGGGTGATCGACTCGACGCATTGAGTGAGCAGGTAAATCATCCAAATATGGTTGAACGATGTGCTTGATATCATGGAAAGCATAAGACATAGCGCGTTGAAAAGTTGCACCAGCGTTCTTGAGACCGAAAGGAAGTTTCTGATAGGCAAAAGTACCCCAAGGACAAATAAAAGCAGTCTTATGTTGATCCTCGGGAACAATGTTTATTTGATTATACCCGGAGAAACCATCCATGAGAGAGAAGATTTCACTTCCGGTGCAATCGTTGACAATCTGATCGACGAAGGGGGTAGGAAAGTTGTCTTTGGGACAAGCTTTGTTGATATCCCTATAATCAACGCATACACAAATGGTACCTTGTTTCTTGTCAATCGGGACAAGATTGGAAACCCAGTCTGTGAGAGCCACCGGATAAATAAAGCTGGCCTTAAGAATTTTCTCGACTTTGAGCTTGATAGCAGCCGCTTTACGTGGGTGAACTGGACGAAGGTGTTTCCAGACGGGTTTAGCGTCGGGGTATGTCTTTATCTCATGTATCACAATCTCAGGGTCGATACCCGACATTTCTTCGTAGCTCCATGTGAAGATATCACGAAACTCTTTGAAAAGGGACGTGTAGGTGACAACTTCATCAGAAGAACACGAAGCTCCGATATGGACATTTTCGACAATCCCAGGTTTGACGGATATGTCAAGGGGAATAGTGGGCGAGATATTTCTTAAGTTCCCTTTGGAAAACACATCGTGTGCGGACTCGAGAATAGTGGAAATGAGAACAACGGTCGACGGGGTCGAGATCCATTGATAGTTCTCAATGGTATGTTTCTCCAGAAAGAGGATGGAACAATGATGCCCATCATCCCAAGGGGTGTCCTCCATGACAGACATGATCATCTCGTCTGTGGGAAAAATGACACGAAAAGGATCAGGAGACAACTCACCAAGAGAGGGGGTAGAAGGGGTTGCCGATTGAATGGCCAAATAGGCGGATTCAACCGGACTTAATGGCATTTCCTCGTCGAAACGAAAATGATCTCCAGGGTCAGGTACTATCCAGGGGTCGTGAGACATAGGAAGTTTGTGAGGCGAGGTGGAGATCATGTTGATGGAAGCAACAGACGAGCGTGGAACATCGGGCGGTGGAATGGGGAAAGTACCCATTAACGAAGAGTCTTTGAGAAGGCCTACACCGACGTTCTCATAACCCGGTGAGGTTTTAGCGATGAACGATACGTTGCCAGTACGGGTATCTGAATTAAATAAGGCTAGTTGGTCGACGGTGACGACCTTACCTTGATGTGAGAAACATACCACATGGAAAAGGGTCGACACAAATGCGTGCATGGAATCGATCCAGCTATGGCCAAGCAGAAGATTGTAATCAAGGGGAGCGTCAAAGACTTCCACTTCGACTTGGACCATTTTGCCTTCTAACATGATGGGCAACGAAGGAAGGACACCGTAGGGCTTAAAACTCGAGCCATTGAAGGCTTTAAGAGTGTTCTGGGATTCATTCAAAGAAGGAGAGCCAATAGCTTTCCAACAAGCAAGAGACATGACACAGGTCGAGGCACCCTCATCGATAACGGTTCGACAAATGTTTTTGTCAGAGACAATCACTTGGATCTGGAACGCGAGTTGAGGGGGTAACCTTGGAATGTGATCTTCCAAGTCAAATATTATTAAATTCGTATCCGTTGGGTCGATTCCACCAATATCTTTCAATAGTGCCTTCTGTTGTGCAGGACAAGTTTGAAGGACTTCAAGGGCTGACATCGCAGAAGGTGCTTGGGCCAGATCTTCAACAATGTTGTAGTTCTGGGCCACATGAGCATGAGGATTGAAATTCGATTTCCGAACAACACCCTTTTGGGGGGGTCGAAGAACTGTGTCGAGGCTCGGTCGTTCGAGATGAAGAGGACCGTTGGTAGGTGGAGTCGCGAGAGAGGGTTGTACAGAGGAAGGTGGTAGATCATCAACCTTCTCTTTAGAGGGAGAATAATCTTTGGCTCGAGTAGTGAGTGCAACATCGCTCTGCTTTGAATCGCCAGTACACATCAAAACATATGATGTAGTAGAAGATGAGGGTTGGTCATGAATGACCAACTGAGCTTGTTGTTGAGACGGGAAGGGTTGGGACAAAACGGCTGGAGCAGGTGGTTTTGGAGCTCCTTGAAGGAACTTAATGACCTCGACACGTCGTGGACAATCCTTCATGTAGTGATCATCACCATAGATAAGAAAAGGGTATCGAGGTTTGCGCTTATCTCGATATTCAACAGGTGTAGTTTTGGTTTTCTCTGCTTGAGAAGTATTTTTGTCCTCCTTATTCTTACCTCTCCCCTTTTTAGATTTGTTTTTACCGGCTGGGGTAGATTGGACTGCATTTACCTCAGAAGTCTTGCCGTTGGGAGGGGCAGGAGACGGAGCATTTTGAACATTAGAAGAAGCAGGTTTGGGTTTTGTGCTTGAGGCAGAATGTGGTTGGGCCTGGAAAGTGCCAATCACACCGTCAACTGCATGTGAGGCAGCTGGAGTAGTTGAAGTTGTGGAAGTGGAAGGACAAGGTAAGTCAGGTAGTAAATCATAAAGGGTATCCGTTTGCGAGTAAACGAGGTCAAGATGTTGAGCATGACTTATAGCATGTTCTTCTGTGACCACTCCACCCATGGTAATTTCATGACCGATGTCATTCACAAATGATTTGGTGAACCATTCTGCCAACAACTGATCGGGGAGTTTGAGTTTAATAAGACGTCATCTTCATCGCCACTCATGAATGTGATCGGATATATGAGTGGCTTTGTTCGGTTTGAAAGAAGTCAAAATCTCGGTCCTCGTGTCATAACGGATCGGTAACTAGTAGTGTGTGAGGAAAGCCATAGCTAGGGTGTTGAAGTCAGAGAAGAAACCTCATGGCAATTCTATATACCACTTCACAGCAGAACCTGTGAGAGTTCGTTGAAAAAGACGTAAACAAATAGAGTCATCCATCAATGAGTTGGATGAACACCATAGGTGAAAATTCATAACATGATTGTTTGGGTCCTCTTCTGCTTTGCCGTCGAATTTGGGAATGTTCGATGGTAGCTTGGCAGGTATAGCAGGCCATTGGGGAGAGTGATGAATTGGATCATTTAAAATCCTTGACAAATCCGGAAGATCCAAAGTGGCTATGAAGGGTAACTGTCGATTCACCTATGGGTACTGGTGGCTTTAGGGAGGAAGCCATGTCGGCAAACCAGTAGGACCATAAGCAGTTTACATATAATGTGAAGACCCAGGCAGATTTAATGTTGGTTGAAGAGGATAGTAGCTCATAGGATTGTACCCTGGAACAGGGACTTGAGTTTGAGCATTCGCCCCCCAAATGGGATTGAACGAACCTGGATATGGTTGGCCCATACTAGGGGGTATTACGGACGCAACTGGAAACGGTTTCCCCCCAGTCAATTGAGGAAGATGTTGTATCAACTAATTCCAATACTAGGCCAAGGAGGGAGGTATGTTTTTCCCATAAGGTGGGGTCAGTCCTCCCATCGAAGGTGGTGTTCCAATTGGGGGCAATGTTCCAATTGGGGGTTGTGTTCCAATTGGGATTTGCGTTCCAAAAGGAATTTTCCCACTAAGAGGGGGTTGAGTCATACCACCTTGGTGAAATTGTCCACCGACGGGAATCTGGTAATTTGGTGTGAATGACAGAATAGTGCCACTAGGATAAAGACTGTTGGTAGAAGACGAAGAAGTTCCTCCAAAAATAAATTGAGGGAGTGTTGGAATAAAACTGGGAAGAGAGTGCCCAAAAGAAGAAGGACCACCCGGAGAGCCGGATGGGGTTTGCGTAGGAGTGTGAATGGAAGCATTCAACGCACAGTATCTGGGTGGTAGTGTCAGAGTGACGTTGGGCGTTCATGGTGTGTTGATGGGAGCAAAACTAACCGCAGTAAACCCGGTTGGAACACTTGTAGTATCTGTGAGATGGGCCATTTCGGCAGGGACGGTAAAGTGATAGGAGGTAGTCAACGGTACTGTCTCTGGACTAGAGATTTTGGAGATCACAGGTGGGGTGATTTCAGAAATCACAGGTGAGCCTGGACCAAAAAGGTCTCGTCGAAAAACACCTGTAGACCAAAAAATATATTGACCTTCTATGCCTGGAAAGGGTCCAACTGGTGATCCAGAAGATGTAACAACTAAGTCTCCGGAAGAATTCAGTCGCATAAATGATCGCCCAGAATCACGGTGAAGTCGAAAGTCCTCTCGAATATTTGTGATTTGAAAATGTTCTAGAGAGTCAGTTCATTCCACTTGTGGTGTGGTGACAACTGTGACTTCACTTTGCCGAGGAGAGCCCTCAGGTGTACTTGTAGGCAAGGGTTGAGAACCTTCCAGATGCTCTGGAGATAAACCCTGCATTCTACGTGAATGACGTGGAGGAGCTATTGTAAACGAGTGACAAACTTCATGAATAAAATCGTATGGTCAACTTTGGTAAAAACAACACGCACTAGTAAACAAAATCTAGGAATCAACACCAAGCAAACAAGACCTT
Source organism: Picea engelmannii (assembly GCA_009831015.1). Taxonomy (NCBI): domain Eukaryota; kingdom Viridiplantae; phylum Streptophyta; class Pinopsida; order Pinales; family Pinaceae; genus Picea; species Picea engelmannii. The sequence goes on along the minus strand of ML838503.1, from coordinate 6,196 downwards.
CTAATTCCGAAGTCACTAGTTGGTGATGAAATCCAACGTCACAACAACAAGACGAGAAGGGGCTGGGCTAGGGTGGAAAAGTTACGCTGACGACCTGCTTAATGGACTTACACCCTGGTGCAAGCTCCCACACATAATCGTGGGTATACCCTCCAAGGAGCCCGAGTGAGTTTGGTCAACGTCAATTCCAGGTATCGTGAAGACTTTCCCCTTCACAATCACCTTGTGTAAGAACCTAGAAAGATAGGCCACTAAGGTTACCACCAACAACAATAAAGCCTGGGGGGACAGTCGACAGTCCGATCCACACGCAAGGGCAGGGTATCTAGCCCAAAATCAACCCAAAAGGCTTCCACTCATCATTGTGGGTATACCTCCGAGTGATCCCCGTAATATGTGCAATCTCTACACCGATATCAACAAAGCAGGGTGAGTAACTCTGTCAATATCAATGCGACCTCGTGTTTGACCCTTGTGTGAGAAGGGCTTCCCAGGACAAGATGTTGCAAATGGAATTTAACACTCCTTAACACAAGATGCTATTGTGTGTTTTGTGCTTTGGAGAGTGTATCTCTCTTCCTATTCCAAAGCGCTAGCCTAGCTAAACGTTGGTGTAATAGAGCCCTAGAAAAGAGTTACTAGGTAAATTTTACAATTGCGCAGTGTTATTAAGGGTTGTTGTTACGTAAAGGAAATGAAGATGAAACTTATGTTGTATCAGACTCTGACCCAACAATTCATGGATGAAAATGAAATATATCAATTTTCGTTCAATGAATCCTATGTACGGGAGGGAAAGAGAAGTTTTCTGGATCAAACTTGGAACTACAAGACACAATTTCCTTTAAAATGCAAATGCAACAAATCATGCATCAATAACAATTCTCTATTGTTCTTTTTTAATAATTTCAACAATTGATTTTCAATGTTTTCGGAAAAAAAATGCTTTTGAAAGAAAAACGTTTATTCACTTTTCAAAAAGGACCTACACCCTGATGGTGAGAGTGCAGAAAATAAAAAACCAATGAACAAGCAATAGATAAAAAACCAAACCACTCTTTCAATGAAAACAAAAATAAGAATCAAACCAATCTAGTATTTTCAATTGCATAAGAAAAGTGATCTTTCAAACAATAAGCAAATGATAAAGACAAAGAAGCTCAACTTTCAACCGATTGTCGGTCCTTAACCAAACAAGCACACTCAGATTCTGAAATCAGAGAGTATAACTTTGCTAAGAAAAGTCAAGAAATGAAAGTCAAGAACAATGTGACAGGAAGATCCTTTGAAATCCTAAGAATTTTTGTGCACAAAAATGAAGACAAGAGAACATCAATCAATGGTCCAAGAAACTCTTTTGAGGCACCTAAACTGATCTGGGCAGTTGAAGATGCAAAAACTCAAATCCAAAACTTTGAAAAAGAGGGTTCGCAGGCCAACAATATTACACAGTGCAAGAATGGGTGATTCTCGCAGGTGAGCTTTGAGCAGAGTGCAAGAACCTCGCACTGAACCTAAAGGCAGGGTGTGAACTCAGTATATTCTCGCAGTCCACTATGGAGTGCAGTGCGAGAATGTCTGAAACTAGTCAATTTTTTGGAAAATGACACAAAATTTGAAGAGGCCTCTGGACCCAGAGGGTCTATCAGGGTATCCTGAAGACTCAGAGATTGATATCAATTGAGAAAGGTAAGGCAAGAGAAAATGGCCAAGGAAAAATACCAAAAACCACAAGAAAACGGGTTATATCCCCAACGGAGTTGCCAATTTTGTTATCGGACTAATCGATAGGTGTGGACACTAACAGATCTCCCTAGATCCACCTGGATCTAGAACAAAATAGGACATGACATGACTCTTTCCCTAAGTTTTGACCATTGAATTAGCTAGTAGGAAGGAACACGTAACATACCTTAGTATCGCTTCCTAGGGTCTATGTTGCTCCCACTTCGCTCCGATGCTCTCGTGAGGTCAAGACCAAGACAACACAATCCAACCAAAGTGAAGATAGAAAAATCAACTGTCAACTTATGTGTATGATCAAGGAATTACACAATAAAGTGAGAATAGCTTTATGGGAAAGGGACATGCCACTGTATCATATTAATTGAAAGTAAAGATTACAACCTGATAGCCTTGATGTCGCAAGCTTCCTTTCA
>ML838500.1:0-44272 GCA_009831015.1 Picea engelmannii | reverse complement strand
AGGAAAGTGGGGCCAAGTGACCTAGAAGATGTTTTTAAGGAAGCTACTTGGAGAGTATAAATAAGAGGCAAGGCTCTCTCATTTTAATCACACTTGAGAATATTGAATATATATAGGTGTCTGAGGTAACCAATGATATCTAATCCGAAATTCTGAGGGAAGGTGAAGAAAATAAGGTCGAAATGCAAGGAAGGATAAATTATTTTGATGGTGCTTTCTAAGGTATGTTATTTACAGGTCATCTCACCATTTTCGCTATAAAAAAATTTCTATAATGATTCAAACCGTGAAATTTATATTCCATTGATAAAACATATCCAAATATCTATGGTAAACAATTCAGCTTATGGTTCATTGTATTTTTAGAGTTACACTCTGTGGAAAATAGGGTTTGTGGCTAGTCCTAAAACTAGTCAAAAATAGGTGTTTCGGGTAAAAGCATAATAACTTCTTCATAACATATCAAAATTTAGTGAAACCAAATGTTATAGTTAGGTTACATTATTTAGTATTTTTTGTAATAGTTTCATATCAATTCAACAAATATTACATACGGGGAACTCTCTACAAGGTCACTCTCTAGAATAAGCCAGAATTTAGCAAGGTATGTCATTTTTGCTATAACTCATTTTTTGAGAGGTTCCAAGTAGTGACACCTAAATGAATTGTAGAAAACACACTAAAGAACATTATGTAATAGTTTCAGATATTTATACATTACAGGTACAAATTTATGATTACTTCAAGTTAGGGTTGTTGACTAATCCAAAACTAGGCATGTGAGACTAAAGAAAAGTTTGATGAAAATGTTAGTCTCTTGTTGTTGAAGTTAAGGAAGGTTGCAGAAATGTGATCATATACACTAGGTCTATTACAGATCTACAAATCATATTTGGATGATGAAATTGATGAGGTATTTTGGTTGAGGTACATGTTGAGTACATGGTTGAGACAAGTAGTTGATGAGTTGGCACATACATGAGGTGTAAAGTTGATGATGTTGATACATATTAATGAGTCATAGTTTATGAGTAGTTGACACATGATTGGTACATACTTGGTACATGGTTGGATGCACTTGGTTATGGTACAGGTTGATTACAGGTTATTTGGTACAAGTTGGTGCATGCTTGATGCACTTGTTTATGGTACAGATTGATTACAGGTTGAGGTACAGGCTTATGCATGGTTGATACATGGTTCATATTTATTGGTACAAGTTTACAGTGGTATATCTCACAGTGACAAGTTGGCAGTGGTTCGATCATTCTACTTCTACTTCAGGGTGGCAGAACAGGGCAAGGATAGGTGGTTGTAGCCACCTTCCAATTGTAGCCAGAGAACATAGGGGGTTGTAGCCTCCTTTTGGTTGTAGCCAGAGAATTGGGGAGTTGGAGCTTCCCTCAGGTTGTAGCCTGAGAAACTAGGGGGTTGGAGCCTCCTTTCAGTTGCAGCTGGAAAACAAAGGAAGTTGGTGCTTCCAATGAATGCAATTCTTCAAGACATATAAGAAAAATCGTTCAGTGGTTTTCTCCTGATTTGGGTTTCCACGTAAAACACTAGTGTATTTTGTATGTGTATGTTTGTTCATTTGTTCATTGCTTATTTACTCTGAAGTTATTGGATGATAATTCTTCATTGATATAACACTTGGATTATATGGTTAAAAGGGATTAAATTGCTCTATTACTAATTCACCACCCCTCTCAGTAATCCAACAATTCTCACTCGCAGATGAGCTTGTTGGCTCAACTACACTGGATGAAACACTTTGTATTGACATGCTATAAGGATCAGTAAATAAAGAAAAATGTTCACTAAAAATATCCCTTACCTGGATAAGTATGGGTTCTTTAGGATTAGTCAAAGGAGGGTTAAATTTTGGTGGAGGACTTTCATTGACCCCTTCCACTTCAACCAAACTAGTCTCCTCAAACCAAATATGAGACTCTTTGAATTCATGGGCACCTATATCACGCTACTTGAGAGTGGGTTGTACCTCTGGAATTTTCTATAGTTCTTGTAATCGAAAGAAACGACATGGTGATTCGGCCACAGTGAAAATAATATGTGTAGGTCAAAACACAATTCAACCTAAGACCAACATAGATACGAAACCAAAGCCATAAAAAATCTAGGACAACATCAAGAAAACAAATGGCTAAGGAGGCCTTCTGAAAACTAACCCTCTGGGGGAGATGAAGTCCCGACGCGATTGGCTAGAGAAGGTACGAGGAGAAATTACGATGAATGATGCAAAACAACCTTGACTAGTGCGAGCACCCTTTATTGAGGAAGGCACCTTATGAAGGAACTGATACCATGAATGAACATCTTCCTCAAGTAATACAGGGACATCGAACCTCCAGTGACCTTTGTAGCTACCTAAGAATGGTCATTGAGGCTACCACCTCACAATCAATGATCGGGCGAATAGCCACAGGCCCGACCACACGTAATGGAAGGGTAACTATTCCTAAATATTCGAAGGAATTACCTCACATAGAGGTGTCACCGATCCAAAAAGGATCCATAGAATACTAAGGACAACTTAGAATTCGCAGAAGCAACTAAGGAAGCTCAGAATGGCCTCAGCAGACAGCAAAAGGAAAAAAATTCAAAGTCCTCAAAACTCAGTGAAATTGGCATCATCGTGAATATAATTTCGCAAGATTTCCAACAGCATAAACGTCTCATCAAACAGAGTTACATATCAAAATATATTCACAGTCAAAGTTTTGGTCAACCTAGCCTAGTCAGGAGGGATGAGTTAGCATCTGTACTGCTGACATCAACATCAGTACGAATGACGTCAGTGTCCGTAAAATGTACGTGGAAGATGCATAGGGAAACACATGTCATGTTGATGTCATCATGACATCAGCATGGTGACATGGCAGCACCACAGGCTGCGACGTGTCACTCATTTTCAGAATTTTCGGGTCAATCTATGGACCAATGGTAAAGCACCACATCGTAGTTTGTACAACCACATGGTAGACCGTATGGCACGTGGCAGGCTAACATGGCACGCTGATGTGGCAAGGTGACTATGCAAGCGAATGACATGGGCTAATAAATGGCCACCACGTGGCGCAGTTATGGGTTGCCACGTGGCAATAGGAAAATGATCAATGAGGTATAGAAATCGAAAGTTCAAAAAAAATGGGGTTGGCCAATGGCCAACCCCTTTTCCACTAAATATAGCAATGGATCCACTCTCCACCAAATATACTGACGCTTTCGCCATACTAAGAGTACTCCACCAAATCCGTGGGGGTTTTAATATAACATATGGTTGTAACAATGCATCAAAAGGGGAGGCTCATGGGCTTGAGCCCGGGACCTCCCCAACCATAAACCTTAATAATCCATCCGCCAATTGTTAGGCCAACAGCCTTCATTTTTAAACTATGCCCATGTTTTTATTTAAAAAATGGAATTTCGCCAATGCAGAGGAGGGCGCTCAATAATAATCATCAACTCATATTAAATTTAGAAGTAAATCGAATTTCTCATGGATAAATAACACAGTGAGCCCATGATTTTGTGGTTTCAAAACAATGTTATGGCTATTGGGGAAAGAAACAAGAATTATAATTATTTACATGTTCAAATTCGATGGGAAACAATACCTAGAATGAAACAAAGTAGGTGTGAGGTTTGCAGTGCATTCCATAAGCAAGGCGGTAACAATTGCTTCCCAAAAATAGTTTCCTGGAAATCTTCCGAGGTGACAACATTTACAACACGCAAGTCCTCATAACTCATCAAATGGAGATAACTACAATTCTTTCAAGGTATGGGTCTAGCTAGGGTAATATACGAAACCCTCATTGCCCCTTTATTTTACAAAGAAAGAGAGTACTTTAAAATTAATCATAGAATCTTAGCGAAAATAAACTTATTTACTGTAAAAACCTTTTCCAGCAGTATAATTGCCAACTTTTGTTCCAAGCATAACCAAACCATGTAATCCAACAAGAGTAGAACAACAAACGATATTTCAAATTCAAATCGATTTTACGCCAACAGGAAATAAAATACAATCAAAATGAATTTTGCAGAACCAGAATGCAAACAATCCACCGTAGACTTTGTATCAACAGAATAAATACCACATTTTCTTCAGGCACAACACAATTTTACACCCTAACCCAAACACAGAGTAGATCTATATTTCTGGTTCGAGTTGCTCAAATGCATAAAGGAAAAACAAGGAAAACCCAAATCAAAATGTGATTTCGCACAGCCAGAGTGTTTTAAAATAAATGTTGTAAACTTTAGAGAACAAATACATTTTGCATGCAAAATCCTAGAGCCAACAAAACGATTTTAACTCTATCATAGCTTAAATTTGATGAATGAAGGGATAAAAGTTTCATACATGTAAGAGTAATGCTAAGGAAACCACAAATAAAAACTCATTTTCCCCAAGGGATGAAAATGGTGGAGTTTCCATTTACCAAAGCGCCCACAGAAAACACCAAAAACATAGTAAAGGTGGTGTCCTCGAGATAGGGTAAGAACAACATGCAATAAACACATGTCGCTTCCCATCTTCCATATATTAAATGTCATCAACCACAACATAGTGAAGCGCGCATAGCTTCCATCAACCCTCCACATACATGTCAACTACTTTGGCGAACTTACTATACGAATATCCAATATCAAAAGTTGAGTCCAAAACCAACACATGGATCCACAACATATATAATTTTCCAAAGAAATTCCATACCACATGATGACCCATTGTCCAAATATAACATAAGTTTGCATGTAATTTGCGCTTAGTGTTAAATTCTAGATGTAGCAAGGGAAAGAATGTTTAATGACATAAACATTTCTTTTCAAATCAAATTACTAACTAATCATCCATAAATTGCAAATAGAACTAGAGTTTTTCTTTTGCTCTCAGTTGTGAAATTATTCTTGTAATGCAATCATAGGCGAAACTTGGAGATATTAACAAGAGGAGTCATTTATTTTTATCACTGTTCTAAGGGGGTCCCACCTATTTAGTATTAATAATATGTATGTATAAATGAATTACAACTTATTTGCAGGTAAGGATCTCATGTTGGGTTTTTTAGGCATCAACAACCCATGTTAAACCTAATTAGCGCTCTCGTAATTTCAAGATCAATATTAACCAATCCCCTCGTTGTCCCCGGCACCATGAGATTTCCAACTTAACAACATAGGTATGGTCCGAAATCCAGTGCCCAGTGGTGACGTGGCACATGACAAGTGGTCTGTGTGTCATAATGAAGGCCATGTGTCACCCCATGGTGGTGCCATGTGTCACATAGATTTCGCCAAATTAGACAAGGATCCATGGGGAGAACAAGTGCCATGTGTTGATTAGTACAAGTGCCACGTATCGTACCACGTGGAAGCAGGGGATTTGTTGATGAGTCATATGTGGGTATGACGGAGGACAGATACCCTTGGGGTAACGTCATTGGATCCTGATCGTCGGATATAAGGAGGATAAACCTCCAATGTTGATCTTAATCAATGGGAGTCAATCAAGCCCCGAACCACCAGAGAGTTTTGTTACCTGGATGTGTTGGGAAGTCTAGTGCTTGATTTCCTAGTGGCCATATGTCGTGTCATGGATAGAGACAAATGGCACGATATGATAGGGCTGTGTGCCAAAGGTGCCAACTCATATCGGATGGGGAGCGAGCCCATGTATGTGAAGACTATGGAGCCGACACCTAATACTCTGATAACTCGACGTGATGTCGAATGACATCATCTGGCCTTTTCCTGTTGGACATGTGGTGTTGTATGATAGGGCCTCATACTTTGGTTCCAATCTCATGTCGGATCGACCTTTAAGGGATATGTAAAATGAATTTACCTGAGGTTCTAGGCCCCGATAAAACAAGTGTTTGGTGAATGAGGTGGAAAGCGCCATGACTGCACTATGGGGTGACGTGTTCTGACATGTCAGTGCCACTTCATATGGGCATGATGATGTGGAGCCATGTGGATGTCACATGGAAGTACATCGGCTTTTGGCCATTGGAAAAACACAGAAACTTGCAAGGACCATAAATTTTGATCCAAAGTTTTGTTTTGAGAAAAATTACAATCGTTGGAAATCTCTCGACAAGCATAAGACAATGGTGTCATTTTTAAAGGGATTCAAAGAGGTCCAGAAAAAGAAAAAATTTAATACCCCGTCCCTTAAAATGGTACTTAGGGGGTTGAGTATGTTACAAGTGGTATCAGAGAAAAGTTCAAACACTTGTCCTGGATGGGCCATAGATCAATCATGGGACTAGTATATTAAGGCTAGGATAGGCCTATTGGACAAATTTTATCTGCATTAAAATCTCGTTTATTATCTGCACAAGTTCTTTGAGAAGGATGGTTGATTTAAAATCATGTTTTGGGATTTCGTGCAATAGAAGAATTGTTGTCACTTAACGAATTGATAGTTGCTCCTACAAGAGTGACAATATACTGGTAATCATTCATGGTTGAATCTGATGTAAAATGACATAAACTTGTTAAGGGTTGCTTAGGTTCAAAAGAATGAATAAACTAGCGACGATAATGTTTCCTGTAAGCATTGTTGATTACTGTTCATATAAGGGCTAAGACCCTTATGGAGAGATTTCTTGTGGTTAAAGGAATTTGGTATGGATTGATAGGATCATTGGTGGTATTGATTACTACTTAAATAAAAGAATAAAATATATACATTTATAATTCCTCGTGATCAAGAGGGTTGATGGAAACTATAAGGTCGGCGTGATTAACCTATAACAATTGAAACTCGTAGCAGGGTTAATCTGTTTGAGAAAGGAAAATGAAGTCCCTTGAACTACTGATATCCCTCATAAAAGAGGCGAAATGACATGAATGCATGATCCAGTGTATAAGCTCATGGCTATATATATATATATGAATGCAAAAGTAGACAACTAGGACACAATGCATTGTAGGCATGGGTAAAATACTTGGTGCACTAGAATATGTTGTAATGCATATGGAAATGAGTGAGTGTGTATAATAAATGCATATAGACATATAATAACCTATGGTTGGTTATTGAATATAATCTGATGATTGTCCAGTGTGGTTGATAATGACCTAATGTTAGCAGGATAAGTAACAGCATGAATAAAATGTTGATAATTTTATTTCATTTTTCCTTACGAAGATAGTGTTGGGTATGTGTTACATTCTTTGCATGTGTGTGTGTGGGCACGTCAGATTCGACAACTGCATCTGACGGTCCCAACTTCTTTTTCTCTTTGTATCGTGTGTGTTGGACTCTTTCCTGGGGGGGTCCTAGGGGGAACAAGTTCCCCCCCTGGTTACGCGCAGCACCCCGAAATTGTTTTTTGGACGGGTTTTGCTATTTTAGCGGATTTTGTTATTTTTAGTGGTTTTATAAATTAATATCAGATTCAGGGATTAGGGTTTTGGTAGCTACAAAATACCCAAAATATTTTATATATTGTATTGTGAATGGTGAAATTAATACAATGAAGAGTTGAAAGGTCTGGCACCAAGGAAGGCTAGTTTTCTCCTGGTTAAGGGTTTCCAGCGTAAATATCTATGTACTGTGTGTATAAGGCATTGATTAATTTATGTTTTTCTTAAGAATTTTTATGCATTGTTTTACTTCACAAGTTTGAAACTTAAATGTGGTATCAGAGCTTGTTTTTGGCTTCAGGGGGACACATTTGTTGCTGAGGGTTTGGCTCGATCTTGATAGATCAAGTTTATCTTGGGTCTATGATAAATTTGGGTTCATTGGGATCTTTTGCAATGGTTATTTGAGTGTAGAAAGAGGAATGACGAGATCTTAAAGAACCGAGATTGAGAAGTTCAACAGTAAAAACTTTGAGCTATGGAAGATCAATATGGAGGACCTTCTTGTAGACAAAGAACAATGCATCGTTGTGGATCCTAGTACATGGCCTACTAGTACGCAGTCTACTGGCACACAGTCTACTAGTACACAATCTTATGGTACACAAACTACTAGTACACAACCTACTACTATGTCAAAGGAAGATTGGGAGAAGTTGGATAGAAGAGAAAGGAGTACTATTTGACTCTCCCTAGCAAATTCGGTGTTGTTGAATGTCTCAGGAGAATCTAAAGCCAAGGAACTATGGGATAAGTTAGGGAATTTGTATCAATCAAAGTCCCTGGTAAACAAGTTGTTTCTTCGAAATAATTTGTATCATCTTAGGATGGAAGATGGAGATTCGGTGATAGAACATCTAAATTCCATCAATAATCTGGTAAGTCAACTTGTCTCTATTAATATTACGATTTCATAAAACGATAAGTGTATTACTTTATTATGTTCTTTTCCAGACTCTTGGGATAATCTAGTTGTAGTAATTGGTAGTACCACTCAATATACATTGAATTATGAGGATGTAGTTGCATCCTTATTATCTGAAGAGATGAGGTCGAAAACCATGGATGGTAAGAGCACATATGCTTTATTTGTAAGAGGTCGTACCCAAGACAGGAATCTTAGTAAGTCTTCAGGGGGGGATATCTAAATCTATAGGTAGATCTAAGTCTCCAGGAAAATATTTGAGGAAATGATGGAAGTGTGGTAAAGCAAGGCATTATAATAAATATTGCAAGTCTAAGAAGGTTGATAAACCAAAGGGATCCGATAATTCCTCTTCCAAAGAGGTGAAAACCTCCACTGAAGAAGGAGGTGATGTTTACCTGGCAGTTGCAGGTACACATGCAGACTGTGGTGTATAGTTGATCGAATCAGGTGTGTCATATCATATGACACCTCAGAGGGAGTGGTTCTGTGAATATGAAAAATAAAATGGTGGTGAAGTATTCCTAGGAAATGACTCGACAGCCAAAGTCATGGGACATGGAAGGGTTGAGTTGTTGCTAAAATATGGAAGGATTAGAACTCTCCCTGGGGTTCTTCACATTCCAAAACTAGCCAGGAGCCTAATATCTATAAGCAAGTTGGATGATGCAGGTGTGGATACTATATTGGGAAAGGGCACTTGCAAGATGGTACGAGGATAAATGGTGTTGATGAGGGGAGTTCAGTGTGGAACTCTGTACAAGTTTTTGGGAAGCACTTATACTAATGGGTGTAACAGTTTTGTTGTCCCTGAGCAGAGAAATAAAGAATACAAGACCAATATTGTCCCTAGAAAGAATACCATGTTGTGGCATCTAAGACTTGGGCATATTGGAGAAAAGGGCCTTCAAACACTACATAGTAAAGGTATGTCTAATTGCACTCTGGATTTTGATTTATATGAACATTGCATATATGGTAACCGGAATCGAGTAAGATTCCCATCTAGTGCTACAAGAGCAAAGGGGATCTTAGATTTTATACACAGCGATGTGTTTGGACCTGTGTGTGTTCCATCACTAGGTAAATATGTGTATTATGTTTCCTTCATAGATGATTTCTCAAGGAACACGTGGATTTATTTTCTTAGAAAAAAATATGAGGTATCTGATAAATTTAAATAGTTTAAGGCTCTGGTAGAAAATCAGACAGAGAATAAAATAAAGGTATTGAGGACAAAGAATGATGGAGAATTCTATAGAAATGAATTCGAATAATTATGTAAGAAGTGTGGTATAGCAAGACAGAATACTACTCCATACACACCTCAGCAGAATGGAGTTGCAGAAAGGATGAACAAGACACTAATGGAACAAGCAAGGAGCATGCTTAGTGGTGTCGAGTTAGGACAAGAATTATGGGTAGAGGCAATGGGTACAACATGTTACCTAGTCAATCGATCACCCTCATCAGAGTTGGATGGAAAAACTCCACACAAGGTATGGACTGGTAAGAAACCCTCTCTTGAACATATCAAAGTGTTTGGTTGTGATTCTTATGTACATGTTCCAAACAAAAATAGAATCAAGATGGATAATAAAGATGAAAAGTGTATCTTTGTTGATTATAAATATGGTGTGAAAGGTTATAGGATTTGGAACCCATAAACTAAGAAGACTGTTTACAGTGGGGATGTTGTTTTTAGAGAGGTGAAAGATGTTCCCAAACATGAATTCCTACCAAGGAAAGAAAAACGTAAGAAAATAGAGTTTGAGTTGGATGATGCAAAATCTAAATCAACTGAAGAAGATGAGGTAGAAGAAGAAGAACCGCATACCCCATTAATGAGGAGATCGGTGAGGGAAAGAAGACAACCAGAAAGGTATAGTCCACCTGATTTTTGTCTAATTTTTCTTTATATATTACTAATGATGATCCCATAATTGTCAGGGAAGTAGTGAATTCAGAGGATAGTAAACTCTGGAAGAAATCCATGGTTAAATAAATGGATGCCTTGGATAAGAATGAGGCATGGGATCTATTTGAGTTTCCAACTGGAAGAAAATATGTTGGTAGAAAATGGTTATTTAAGAAGAAGTTTAATGCAAAAGGAAAAGTGGAAAAATACAAAGCTCAGTTAGCAGCAAAAGGTTATTCCCAGGTAGAGGGAATTGACTTTGTGAGATTTTTTCTCATGTTTCCAAGTTAACTTCTATTAGATTTATTTTATCTATTGTTGTTTATTTTGATCTTGAAGCGGAATAGATGGATGTGAAGACAACATTCCTACATGGGGATCTAGAAGAAGAAATCTACATGAAGTAGCTAGAAGGCTTTGTAGTGAAGGGAAATAAAGAGTTGGTTTGTAAGCTAAGGAAGTCACTATATGATCGGAAGCAATCACCTAGGAGGTGGTACCAAAAGTTTGAAACATACATCCTTGGATTTGGATTTGTGAGAAGCGGGGCTAATCATTGTGTGTATTCCAAAAAGGTTGGTAATCACTTCATTTATGTAGTGTTGTATGTCGATGACATGTTTCTGGTAGGAAATAACATGGATGTTATCAAGGAGGTGAAATCGCAACTATCCTCCAAATTTGACTTGAAGGATCTTGGTGATGCAAACTTCATTCTAGGAATGGAGATTAAAAGAGATCGTGCAAATAGGAAACTCTAGTTGAATCAGAGAAAATATGTTGAGATGATACTGCAGAGGTTTAATATGCATGGAAGTAAACCGTTCAAGGTTCCTATTCCTATAGGTGTAAATTTATCTATAGATCAATGTCCCAAGACACGGAAAGAAAAAGAGGACATGTCACATGTTTCGTATGCCAGTGCAGTTGACAGTTTGATGTATGCAATGGTATGTACTAGACCGGACATTGCACATGCAATGGGAGTTTTGAGCAAGTATATGTCAAAACCAGGAAATGAGCATTGGATAGCAATAAAGAGGGTCTTCAAGTATTTGCGTGGCACTACCAGTGATGGATTGTTCTACCAAGGAAGACCGGGATTGGATAGAGTGTTGGACATACATGGATTTGTTGATGCGGACTTGACTGGAGATATGGATCACAAAAGATCTACAAGTGGGTATGTGTTTAACATATTTGGAGGAGAAATCAGTTGGATGAGCAAAAAATAGATTGTAGTGGCACTCTCAACTACAGAAGTTGAATACATGATAGGCACTCATGCAAGCAAGGAAGTAGTATGGTTATAGAGATTGTGTTAAGGTATTAGGTTGGTATAAAAAGCAGTGAGATTAGATTGTGACAGTCAGAGTGCAATCTTCCTGGAAAATATCTCTGCTTATCATTCGAATACAAAGCATATTGATGTTCAGTATCACTTTGTGAGAGACATGGTTGAAAAAAAGGAGGTGTTGTTGGAAAAGGTTGACACTTTGAAGAATGTTGCAGATTCGTTGACAAAGTTTGTGAGCACAGAGAAGTTTTCCTGGTGTAGAGGAAAAATGGGCATTGGTGCCCTAGATTGTTGACTATGTAATCATGTGAACCCCTGTATGCAAAGAAAACAACAAGTGGGAGAATGTTGGGTATGTGTTATATTATTTGCATGTGTGTGTGTGGGCGCGTCAGATTCGACAACTATGTCTGATGATCCCAACTTCCTTTTCTCTTTATGTCATGTGCGTCAGGCGCTTTCTTGGGGGGTCCCAAGGGGTGGCAGGTTCCCCCTCCTGGTTACATGCAGTACTACCCGGAGCTGATGGGGTTCGGAGAAGTGCCCAAAAAAAAATTTGGGCGGTTTTTGCTATTTTAGTGGATTTTTCTATTTTTAGCAGTTTTCTAAATTAATCCTAGATTAAGGGATTAGGGGTATTGTAGCTACATAATACCTAAAATATTGTATATATTGTATTTTGAATGGTGAAATTAATACAATGAATATTTGAAAGGTGCAACACCAAGGAAGATTGGTTTTCTCTCGGTTAAGGGTTTTCAGTGTAAATCTCTATGTACTGTGTGTATGAGTCATTGATTAATTTATGTTTTGCTTAAGAATTTGTATGCATTGCTTTACTTCATAGGTTTTAAACTTACAGATAGGGATATGATGATTAATGAAATACTAATACAATGTATGATAAAGGAAAATATTGAAGCAATTCTAGATGACCAATGGGTCAGATTGACATCCAGAGGTGAATGGTAGCCATATGGATATGGCTTAGTATACTCATGCAACAGTAAGAGTAAATCTAGGAAATAATTTCCTTGGTAGAGGTATGTTGACCAAGAATGGTTATATTGATCCAGATGGATATCAGTGGCCACCCGCCTTTTCCAGCTGGCTCAAAACAACTTTCTAGCAATTTTGATAATTTACTATTTTTAGCAGTTTTTCGGGTCCTGAACTTTTGGAGCCGTTTTGAGGCCCTAAATGACGTTTTTTGGGGTATGATGTGATCGCAAAATTTCATCATGAAATTTTGTGCAACTCTTGTATTCCTTGGATAGATATTTCCAATGGGATATCATATGCCTAAAACGGAGATCGTATGCAAAAGTTACGACCCCGGGAAGTTGATGTACTGACTTACCCAAATGGAGCCCACATGACTTTTGGCGCTTCATCTCCTAGGGTTAGGTTTTTGGATGTTTAGGGTTTTTGAAACTCGTGTTTATTGTAAAAAGGCCTTGAGAGCTTCATTGTAATCATCTTCTTGCGAATGGGCACAGTCGTCACATCTCTTCTCAGAGATAAGCCGCCACCATTCCAGCAAGCTTGTTTTCCGCTGCATTTTACAGTTTCAGCTTATTTCCTTATTGAATAGAAAACCAGTTTTATTGTATCTCTATTATTCTATGGTAAGCATCTGGTAATAATCTGTATTCATTTCATTCTGCTCATAAAATCCGGATCAATGGTATCAGAGCAGTCTGCTCCTTGTCATCTTAATGCATGTCCCCAACAAGGTCGGAGTACAAAGATTTTGTTCTCGAGCTTGTTTCTCTTGAGGACAAAAGCTCTCGCACACCCAAGCGACCTCTCATGGAAGGAGAAAATAAAGATGATGGGACAAGAGATCCTTTCAAACTGTTGATTGAGGAAGCCCTCACGCAATAGAGGAACGAGATGATGGGTAATTCCACGCAAATCCTTCAACAACTACCAGCAGGCGACGCATCTTCTTCGAGTGGAGGCACCGCCCCCTTCAAGGTACAAATAAACTTCGATATTCATATATTTGAAGGTTAGATAGACGCAGATGCTATAGACAAGTGGTTGAATCTACTAGAAGGGTATTTCTCTGTCCATAACTTTTCGAATAGAGAAAAGATTATTTTTGTGCTCCTCAAAGTCGTTCCCCGTGTCAAAGATTGGTGGGAAACTTTATATGAGCAAAAGGAAATAGAGGAACCTTTATTATGTATAGTCACGGCCACTTGGGAATCCTTCAGGGATGTTATTAATGAACAATACTACCCTATCAGAAGTTATGACGACTTGTATACCAAATGGACCACACTGCGGCAAGAAAGAGACCAAGCAGTGCCAGATTTCACAAATATCTTCCATACCTTGCAAACCAAGTTGGGTATCAAAGATTCGGACATACATCTGGTGCTCAAGTATCGCGGTGCTCTGCATAGATACATCCAGACTGAAATGGAATTTTTTGACATCTCATCCTTGGGCGCGACCTACTGATATGCAGTCAAAATCGAGCAGAAGCTCAAACAAAAGATGCGACAATTTGGGTTGGGGAACCCCTCACAACAAAAGCCAGGAAAGGGCGGCCCCAACCCACGGAACAAAGGACAGAGCAAAGATGCACAGTATAAGGAAAACTATTCCAAGATGCAAGCAAAGAAGGACATCGGAAAGACAAAGAAAGATACCAAGAAGTGGTGCGACTTCCATAAGAGCCCTTGGCATAACACTACTGACTGTCGCTCAAAGCAGACGCTGGTGGCTGAAGTGAAAGCCTATGAATTAGATGTGGGTTCTGACTGAGTCATAACCAGAAAGGGGAATACGGATCATTGACGCAGGACCCAGTGCCACCGTTGCTACCACCAAGCTCCAACATGGTGAACTAGACAAGCCAGAAGAAGGAGAGCGCCTTTTCCATTCCTAGATGTGGGTAAAAGGCACCCCACTGCACTTCACTGTTGATAGTGGTAGCTAGAAGAACCTCATATCAGCAGAGGTTGTCAAGCAGCTGGCCCTACCGACAACGTCGCACCCACAACCATACACCATTGGATGGCTCTGCAAAGGAAGCGATCTTCGCATCAGCCAACAGTGTCGACTGTCTTACAGCATCAAGCCCTTCAAAGATGAGGTATTGTGTGATGTTTCTCTTCTCGAAGGTTGTGATGTTCTTTTGGGCCAACCTTATTTATGGAAACGTCATGATGTATATGAGTCTAGGCCTCGTAGTGTTATTATTACTTTGAACAGGAAATTGTACAGGATACCCGAGGTTGTCCCACCTAGTGCTATTTCCTTGATCTATGCTAAGCAATGCAGGAAGGTCATCTCTCAGATGGGGAAGTTTGTCTTCTTCGTGATCCACTCTCAGAATGAGAGAAAAATCACAGCCACATCCAGGGTCTCTGCAGCTGACCTCTCCACACAGCAGAAGCAACTAGATAAGGTCATGGAAGAATACACGGATATCTTCTCCTCGCCTACCGGGGTACTTTTGCACAGCCAGGTCAAGCACCCCATCAATCTGACCCCCGGCGCACTGCTTCCCAATGGGCCAGTCTATCACCGCTCTCTATTAGAGAATTAGGAGATCAAGCGACAGATCCAAGAATTGCTCCACAAGGGGCACATCCATCCTAGCTCATCACCTTGCAAGAGCCCAATCGTGCTGGTACAGAAGAAGGATGGAACCTGGTGACTTTGCATTGATTATCAGGCTCTGAATAAAATCACAGTCAGAAACCGGTACCTGATTCCCCGAATCGACGACCTCCTTGATCAACTCATGGGGGGCAAATACTTCAATAAGATTGATCTGAATTCTAGCTACCACCAAGTCCCGATAGAACAGATAGATGTATGGAAGACCGCTTTCAAGTCAAAGGAAGGCCTTTTTGAATGGTTGGTCATGCCCTTTGGTCTGAAAAACGCTCCATCCACTTTCATGAGGATGATGGACGATATCCTGCGACCATTCACCAATACTTTTGTAGTGGTGTATCTTGATGACATTCTCATTTACAGTAAGACTTGGGTTGAACACTTGCATCATATTCAGCAGGTTCTGCACACCCTGCGGCAGCACAAGCTATATGCCAACTTGGAAAAATGTTCATTCGGCATCGACAGGGTCCACTACCTAGGCTACATCATTGATCAAAATGGTGTACATGTGGATCCAGCCAAGATCCAATTCATCCATGACTGGCTATCCCCGACCACACTCACTGAGCTTCGGAGCTTCTTGAGCCTTGCCAATTTCTACTGTAGGTTTGTGTTGGGATTCTCCCATATTGCATGGGCCCTCAGCCAAATAAATAGGGGTGGTGGCAAGGCAAAATTTCCATGGGGTCAGCCCCAACAACAAGCGTTCGATGATTTGAAGAAGCACTTGTGCTCAGCCCCAGTGCTTTCACTACCAGACCTGCAATAGCCCTTTGAGATTGAGACAGATGCTTCAGACTATGTTGTGGGTGTCATTCTCACATAGCACGGCCACCCCGTGGCCTATCATAGTGCGACACTATCAGATGTTGTCCGTAAGTACCCTACTTATGACAAAGAAATGTACTCCATTGTGCAAGCCTGTTGCCAATGGAGACATTACATTCTTGGGAGGGAGGCAGTCATCCACAGTGATCATAATCCATTGTAGTTCATGCAGACACAAGGAAAATTGCAGAATGACAGCCATCAAAAGTGGTCCACATACTTGCAACAATTCCACCTCAACATCAAGTATAAAACAAGAAGCACCAACCATGTCGTTGATTGCCTCAGCAAACCACTAGTCGCGGCACTCACCACAGTGCTAGACTCCTGCGGCCATGAGACCTCTGGATGGCCCCAACTCTATGAGATGGACCCAGACTTCACCACCACCTACCAAATTTTGGGTGCAAAGGTAGTTGTCGATAATTTCCATCTTCAGGATGGGTTGTTGTGTCATCTGGGCCATATATGTGTTCCCTCAAGTGAGCGAGAAAATCTGATCTGGGAAGCCCACTACAGTCGGGTGGCAGGACACTTCGGCATCGAAAATACAGTGGCGATGCTACAAAAACATTTCTACTGGTCGAAACTTCAACAGGAGGTCAGCAAGTATATCAAGTCTTGCACTACTTGCGCTATTGCCAAACCAACCACTAAGAAATAGGACCTATACACCCCTCTTCCTACTCCTGACAGACCATGGGAATCCATCTCAATGGACTACATGTCGGGCCTCCTGTCCACCAAGCGGGGAAATGACTGTGTTTTTGTGGTTGTCGATCGCTTTTCTAAGATGGCGATTCTAGTTGCTTGCAAGAAGAGCATCACAGCAGAAGCCACTGCCAAGCTCTTCTTTGAACGAGTCTGAGTACATTTTGGAATCCCACAAAACCATCGTCTCAGATCGGGACAGTCGATTTCTCAACACATTTTGGTCGAGACTCTGGTCACTACTAGACACCAAGCTTACCAAATCCACGACCTTCCACCCCCAAACAGATGGTCAAACCGAGGTCGTAAATCGAATGATCATGCATATCTTGTGCATGTATAATTCTAAGCACCCTCACACATGGGATGAGAGTCTTCCCTATGTCTAGCATAGCTACAACAAAGCCCTGCATAGCTCAACCAGACACAGCCCTTTTCAGGTGGGGTTGGGATTCCAACCATTGGGTCCCATAGATGTTGCATTTCCCCTTGCGGTCACCTCAACTGACTCCTCTCCTACTCCAACTGAGGCTGACAAAGCTACCCGATTCATTGAGATGATCCAGCACATCCGCTAACAGGTTCAGGATATCCTACAAAAGTCTAATGACAAGTACAAGCAGCACCATGATCAACATCGGGTTCCACATAAGTTTCAGGTGGGCGACAAAGTTTGGTTGCACTTGCAGAAAGAACGTCTTATAGGACCCCATCGGAAGCTTCGCCCACTTTGTTATGGTCCATACACCATCACCAAGGCTATGGGGGATAATTCTTTTGCGCTCAACATTCCTCATTTCCTTGGCCTGCACCCAGTGTTCAATGTGGACCTCCTTCGACCTTATTTCCCACCATTATTGGACACCTCAGATGTAGCAGAACAACTGACACCAACAGAGCTCAACCCCGACTGCATACAACAGGTATCCAGTGATCATATTGTGGACACACATATCAAGGGCACTCGACAAAAAGGATCCAACTTTATCGAGTCGTCAAAGCAGGGCAACTCCTGCACCAAGGCAAGTGGCTCACTCGGGGCCAAATTCAGCAGAAATTTCCTCATCTGATTGGGGAAATCAACGCAATGGAGACCATTGCTTCCTAAGGATGGAGGATTGATCTAGGTGGATATTGGTGGCCACCCACCTTTTCCAACTGGCTCAAAACAGTTTTCTAGCAATTTTGATAATTTACTATTTTAGCAGTTTTTCGGGTCCTAAACTTTCAGAGCCGTTTTGAGGCCCTAAACGACGTTTTTTGGGGTATGTTGCGGTTGAAAATTTTCATCATGAAATTTTGTGAAACTGTTGTATTCCTCATATAGATCTTTCCAATGGGCTATCATACGCCTAAAACGGAGATCGTATGCAAAAGTTACGACCCCGGGAAGTTGATATACTGACTTACCCAAACGAGGCCCACATGACTTTTGTCGCTTCATCTCCTAGGGTTAGGTTTTTGGATGTTCAGGGTTTTTGAAACTCATGTTTATTGTAAAAAGGCCTTGAGAACCTCATTGTAATCATCTTCTTGTGAATGAGCGCAGCCGTCACATCTCTTCTCAGAGATAAGCCGCCACCATTCCAGCAAGCTTGTTTTCCGCTGCATTTTACAGTTTCAGCTTATTTCCTTATTGAATAGAAAACCAGTTTTACTATATCTTTGTTATTTTGTGGTAAGCATCTGGTAATAATCTGTAGTCATTTCGTTCTGCTCATAAAATCCGGATCATAGAGGTAACCAAGAATGGTTAGAGGTAGGAAGAGAAACTGGAATTGTTATCTCGCTACCTTAGGTGATGTTGTAATTACCTATTGTTGTTTTTGGAATTTTGGGATGCGTTGCTAGCAGTTGGGAAAGAGTGGCTTCTTGCTAGTTGTTTCCATGAAAAAGAGAGAAACATAATTATGAGCGTCCCTATGGGACTTGTCATATGAATCATTGTAAGATTCCATGGAGGGATAGTATGAAAGTTTGAAATGTGAATCTGTGTGAATGACATGGAAAAACAAATGGGTGCAACAATGACCCTGCATGTTGAACATCCATATATGTAAATAGGGGCTTGAGTGTATGGATTGAATGCATTATAGAGTTGCCTAGTATGAAGGAAAAAATGAAGATGTATGTGAGACTAATCATGTGGACGATTGTAATTTCTCTTTAAAGAAGACAGATATTAGTATCAGATAAATATAAAATAACAATATAAAATTGTGCAAGCAATGTACATGCATAACACATACGTAGATATACTTATATGTTTGAAAGCATGATATGACTACCTAAATAAGAGGGAAGTAAGGCAAGGAGTGTGCTTCCCTGGACTGAATAATGTCATGGATGCATGGTTTACCCTATGATGAAGGGTCTAAATATTTTGTTAAAATAATAACTTGAGGAAGTATGAAATTCCTTAGAAAGAGCTAAAATAAAATGCTAAGAGAGCAAAGAGAGAAAGTGGTCTTTTGTTGGTTGCTATCTTGTAAAGAGGGGCAGCATAATTATGATTTTTTTTATGAGATTGGTTGTGTCAGTGACTGTAAAGTCTCATAAAAACTGGATAATGTTAAATAAATATAAATGAATGAGGTAAAAAGGTGCAAGTAATGCACCTGCATATATGTAAATATACATATACATGATTAAGATATGATATGAATGCATGAATAAGTGAGATGTGAGACAAGATTCGTACATGCCAGATCTAAGTAATTCCATGGATGCATGGCTGACCCTATGTTGGAAAGATTTGATTTGTCTTGATGGAATAATAGCATGACAGGGATGTGTTTCCATTTCCTCAAGAAAATCCTGTGTAAATTGTTGAAAGAATAAATGGGCAAGAATGTCTTGTTGTCATGATAAAGGAAACATGGTTATGGCTTTGAGAATTACGTGAGAATGATTGTGAACAATCATGAGTGAAATTATTTAAATCGACTTGTGATGTGGAAACTGTGAAATGTGCCAATGGTGGACACACACAACATGCTATTGCATGTGATTAAGTGCATAGTAGCACAACTTGAGAGCAAGTTGTTAACATAAAAATACCTATTTGAATGTAAATCTAAAATGCATAATAAAAATGCAAGCTTATGTTCCTTATCAAATAGTGGGAAATAATATGAAATGAAAAAGATGAGGTTGACTCGAGGTTGAGGTCATGTCAGATAGTGATGGACATGCAATAAGGAAGTTGCATGATTAGACAGTTCCATGTGGAGAAACTGTGTGAGGACTCTGTCAGAAGAATAGAGTCATAATCTTAATAACTGTTGGAAAATTGGACAATAGACTACAAAGTCTATTTGTACAAGAATCTTGGATTACATTTTAAAATGGCATGCATGAGTGAAAGATATGCAAAATAATGTGGACCATTCTGATTTATAATGGTAATGTGCAAAATGCATAGGTTCATAATTCATTGTAAACTAAAAGCTTGTTGTTATAGCATGTTGATTTATCCAGAAAGGTCAAGATGAACTAGACTGAAACTGCTCGAGGGAGAGAGCAGGCAAACCCCGGGAGGGATAGATTTCATTAATAAATAAGGATAAAAGGATTAATAATTTTCTCACTCTAAAAATCTGATTTGCTTAACAAAGTTGGATGTTTTAAAAGAGCGGTTGTGAAAATAAGTACAGTTGGTAAATGAAAGATAAAATATTGAATGTGTTTAAATGAATGGGCTTGGTTAAGCTATATTGTGTGAAGGAAGTGAGGCCTTGAAATTAATTCAGTTGGACTGAAAGTTCCAGGATGTATAAAAGGAGTTGTAAAAAGGAAAGAATATTTTAACTCCTTTCTTGTTGTCTATTATGTTTCTCTGGGACGAGAAACTGAAATGTTGGTTGTGTAAATGATCTAGCATGAGAATGTTGATAATTGTGTATGCACAACTGAAAATTCATGGTGTTTGCACTCATGAAAATATTAAGGATAATGTGATAGAATTCATACAGATATGTTAGAACATAATTAAAAATGTTTTATATGCTATGGTACATGCATTTAAGCTTTACATGACAATTGACATAATTTTGAAATGTGGTGATGCATGTATATGTAGGAAATGATTGAGTTGTTGGAAAGAACAACTGTTAATGGTGGATAGCCTCAAGTAGAGGCTAAATGCAAGAAGACTGTTGATAAGAGAAAATTATGAAATTCACCATGAGAATTCCCATGAAGCACCATTGATGAGGTAATATCAAGGAAGGTGTTGGCAACCAGAACATGTATAAAAGTGTTCATGCCTATATGAGATAAGGCATGAAGGGATTGGGTAAGAATTCCTTCTAAAATATTTATTATATTAATGATGTGTATGATTTCGAGTGGTTGTGGTATGCCATTGATACCCAAGAAGGGTATGATTCAGGAAATGAACCTGAAGGATAGAGAAAGAAACCTCTAGCAGCCAAGGATGATTGAGATCTTTTCAAGAAAATTCATGAACGAAGTGTCATGAATACTTTGACCAATCGGGAATGACTGGGAACAAAAGTGTTCATAAACAACACATTGATTTATTGTAATGAGGACATGCATGTCTACATGAGAGGGTAGGTAATGGACTATCCATTATGGAAGAAGAATATTTCAATATTCTACCAGAGTTAAAGAATGGTAAATAGAGGAATTGGGTGGCCTTAAATGTTGGCACCTTGGTTACTAGTAAAGAAAGAATGTTTAAAGGCATTCATGTGGAAATTTAGTTTCATGTGTAATGATTTGAGGCTATGATCAAGTAAAAGTAGGAGGAAAAGTCTTGATGTAATAATGAAGGTGGATAGAGAATCCATATGGTGAGAGGTTGGTTGAGACCCAACACATCAAGGAAAAGTGCCTAATTTGAAATGTGGTAATCTGAAATCGATGCAAAGGTGCATTGTGTGTGAATGTGACAATGGATAGTGGCACATCGATTAAATTTATTTAATGATTGAATTGCATTTGGGAAAGTGTGGTATGTTGAAGTAATGCATATGAAAGGAATGGTATTTCATTTTTATTTTAAATCATTGAATATGGTGCAATGTTTAGTATGCACAAATTTTGAAAATTGTTTGAAAGCCAATGCAGGTGTGCAAGAAAAATGTAATGTGCATGAGAACCAACAATTTGTTTGGCTATGTGAAGACATAATTGCGGGGAGAAGGGTCCTGGCTATGGCAGCAAAATAATTCCATAAGGGGGACCAATGTATGATGGTTATGAAAGAGCCAAATTGTTATGAGAAGGAAATCTCATACTTGTGAATCTGGTTCCTATGTGGAACAGATCTAAAAATGAAAATGTGAAATTTGAAATCGGTGGGTGATAGATCTGAAAGAAATTTGATTGGAATTGATGATAACATCTCACGAATTTATGTATGAGTGTGATACATGTGAGATAACATCTCGCGAACTTATGTATGAGTGTAATACATGTGAGATGAAAGATTTGTCCAGGGAGGATAGATGATGTATGTCAATATGAAAAGCATGGAAAAAGGCTATTGTTGAGACATGAGAACCATGTGATAAGACATGATCACCATAGAATATGTTGTGTTGTGGTAGCACAGGTCAGAGGGATGCCTTGGTAGAGCAAGTCAGAGGGACGCCTCGGCTATACGAATTGATGAAATCTTTGAAACTCTTCTTGTGTGAGAAATACTTGGAAAGGCAAGATGGATCGCCCGAAGGACTGTATAGCAAAGAAGGGGATGTCTGAGCCTGAGCCTAGAGGGTGAGTGACTGCAAGGAAGAGGGGACTTCGATGAATCATATAGAATGTTGATTGGAGTTATGCACCAAAGGGTATGTCAAAGAAAAATAGTGAGTGAAGCAAATATGACAGCCATATGGATGCAAATCCATGAATTGCACAGAAAAGTATTGTGTTGACTTGCGAATATTTCCCATTGAGTATGAACAGCAACAAAATGTTTTGCATCAAATTGTAATTAACATGCTTGCTATTGAAAATTGATGTAGGCATGTGCTAAATGCCTAGAGTTTTGGAAGGGACCAAAGCAAGAAGAGGAACAACATCATTGAGACAACTGAAAGAAGAAGGAAATGTAGGTGTTATTAAGAAAGAACATAGATGATGGTGTTCCTTTGAAAGGGGAGGGTATTGTAACACCCCCCTTTACAAACCTATGATTATGTAGAACTAATCATGGATTATGGTTGCCATGCAATGGCATAAAAACATTGTAAATGTATTATTGTTTGATTTTAAAATGCCAACCAGCTCGCTGTGGGGAGAAACTTTGAAAGTATTGGCCATGATACCACTAGAGGAAAGAGTGAGAAAACTTAGAGAGGGGTTCATCATGATAAAGATGACCCAACCTCCTTGCTAATAATATTTGATATTCAAATTATTTTCCTCGGCCCTGATTTCAAGGAAAATCAGTGAATGAGGAAAGATAGTAGTTGGACAACCAACTACCCCAAATAAATCCAGGTATGGGAGATCCGGTTAGGAAAGTTGAAACTGCCAACTATAGGTACAACAACGTACCAATTCTCTATATAAAATTGACCTGAGTTCCTTTCGACATAAGAAGGGGGACATGTCAAGAACCTTCTTGAGGGGTTACGTATAGGGGAGGCATGAATGGAAAAAGCAGAGGATAGAGGGATGCATGTGTGGGAAGCAAAATGGAGAAGAGAGCAGAAGAGATCAGAATCTTGGGTCGGAGAGCCCAGAGACTTGACCTGAGCTGAAAAGGATGCGATCTTGATACTGTGAAGGTATCTGACAAACCTCATGGAGGCCTGAACTAGGTGGGTGTTGGGAAATCCCTACCAAGAGTGTTGTGAAGGAGAGTGTCCTTCACAAATTGTTGAGAACCAGATAGAGAGATTCCCTGGTGGTATCATGGCTTGGAACGGGGGTGGAAAAAGTGATAAGAGTGAATGCATATGAGCCTATGGTTGGGTGGAAAGGAGAAAACCCACAGTCAGTTGGATGGTTATCCACTATAACAAATAAGTATTGTTGAACTATGTGTTTTGAATGTAATTTATGACTAAATGTTTGTAATTGTCTCAAGGATATGCATGCATGATTGATGATTATATTGGTGGATCTCTTATATGTTGTGCATTCTAGAAATTGAGAAATCATATGGTTATGGGCATGCTTGTGCATGTGAATTCTTGAGCCTTGCATCGACTCTAGTTAAATGAATGAAATTGTAACCTTGTTAATCGTGCAGAAAATTGTAGTTAAACATATATATATATATATATATATATATAGAGAGAGAGAGAGAGAGAGAGAGAGAGAGAGAGAGAGAGAGAGAGGCACTCGAGTGTCACAGTGCTTGGATACCTATGACCAATGGACCTTTCAAGATAAGAGGAAATAAATACCACATATATGTCATAGTGCTTGGATCCATATACATGTACATCGCAATGTTTGGTTTTCCTACAACAAAAGGATTTTTCAGAATGAATCGAATCAGAGGTATCCTATGCAGGAAAGTGGGTACATTGAACCTGAGCAAGGATTCTTGAAACTCACCAAGTCTTGAAAAGACTCAGTGAAACCCCATGAAATTGACTAAGTCTTGGACCGAGTTGTCAAACCTGCGTAAAGGCTCTTTTTTTTCCTGGAAGATCGTGATCGTTGATCTGGCATAACAGTTAGATCTAAGGCCTCCATTTGATCTAGGGTGAGACGCAGTCTCGACCAACGATTTGGATGTGTGGAGAGATCATGACCCTCCATCAAAGCAGGTTATGGCACCTATAGAGGGTATATCCCAAATCAACGAGGATCGTTGATCCATCGGAGGATAACTATGGAAGATGTGAACCATTGGATTCATCGTGGTGGATGTGGTATGAGGTTGAGGGCATATAAGACCGGATTCCATCACGGTCATTGGATTTGGCTTGGTGATCCGATTGCAGTCATAGATCCTAAGGGGAGTGTTATCAAAATTCCATGATTGGAGTAACCTTGGATGCCAAAGTAGAGACACCCTGATGTAAGAGTCTGAGGGGAAATCTAGCTCATTTATCGGTGGACATCCTAGGGATGAACTCCGCCGTATATTGGCATGGGTCTCTCTTAAGCGAGACTAAGAAGAGTGACGTCAGTATGACGTGTCATGTGAACCCAGAATACCAACGTGTCCAGATATTGATAGGTGTCAGCCTGTGATTGGCGACAAGTATTTGGCCCATGGGTCGAGCATGGGCCCCTTGGGAGAATTAGGCCTTAGACCTTTGTTTTAACCTTGGCCATCAGATCCAAGGGATTGAAACATCTCAATCGTTGATCATAGAAGGCCCATCGGATTATTCCGTAGTTATACTAGGATGAGAATCTAAATTAACCGGAGTCGTCGATCTACTGGGGAAGAATTTGGAGTGATCGTGACTATCCATCACAGTGGAACACTCAGGGTAATTTGGCCCACCGAGATGAAGATACTCTGAAGGAAAGACTCTGAGGAGCAATCCTAATCATCCATCGGAACCAGTTGAAAGTAATATTGATCGTAGATCTTGGTGGTCCTTCAGGACGAGGCCAGGGGGAAGATGATGTCATGTTGACATGGATGAAATCACCCATCCAATATGCAAAGGACAAGTGTTGCGATATGAACCTTCCAAAAAACAAGGGTGCGGAGAGATCTTGTCTATCCATCGGAGCTAGCATTTCGGAGTATTGGAATTATGGGGACTGGAAGAGATCCAATGGAGGTACTCCAAAAAGAGATTTGGATCATCAATCCATCAATTCGATACCTAATCTTGACCATCCAATCTCTAGAGCCGAGTAACATTGAAAGCAATGGACGAAACTATTGTAGCCATCAAATCCTCTTGCAATAATTCTCGTCCATAGATCTCGCGGGGTCATGACCCGTGTTAAATCTAATTAGTGACCTTGTAATTTCAATATCGGTATTAACTAATCCCCTCGTAATCCCTGGAAACGAGATATTTCCAACTTAACACCACAGAGAAGGTCCGACATCCAGTGCCCGATGGTGACATGGCACGTTACAAGTGGTCCACGTGTCATGACAAAGGAAGGCCACATGTCACCCCATGGTGGTGCCACATGTCACGTAGATTTGGCCGAATTGGACAGGGATCCTTGGGGAAAAACGAGTGCCACATGGCAAGCAGTACGACACCATGTTTCATACCATATGGTAGTATGGGATTCACAGATGATTCAGATGTGGGTCCGACAAAGGACAGATACCCTTAGGGTAATTTCATTGGATCCTAATCGTCGAATGTAAGGAAGATAAACATCCACAGTTGATTTGAGGCAATGGGAGTCAATCAACCCTCGGACCACCGAAGAGTTTTGTTACCTAGATGTGTTGGGACTTATGGTGTCTCGGTGGCCACGTGTCGCACTATGGATAGAGACAGATGGCATGGTATGATAGGGACGCATGCCAAAGGTGCCATCTCATACCAGATCGGGAGTGAACCCATGTATGTGAAGACTAGAGGGTCGACGCTCAATAGTATGATAATCCAACGTGACATCAAACAACGTCATCTAGCCAGTGCCTAATGGACATGTGGTGATATATGATGAGTCCTCATACTCGGGTGCCAATCTCATGTCGAATTGGCCTTTGAGAGATATGTAAAACAAATTTACCCGAGGTTCTGGGACCCAATAAGTCGATTGTGTTATGGGGTGATGTGTTGACGCCAACCTGCCCTTAGCGGCCCAGTCGCCTTCACCAGGACCTTCAACAACTCGGCCCGAAGAGTTAATACTCTTCCAACTCCCCTCGGGAGCCTTTGTTCCCACAGGATACTCCTTCTCGTAACTTCTCTTCGCGTATCGGGAGATCAGGTCTCACGATATCGCGAGGCTTGCAACACTGCCTTCGGGCTATCGAACACCGAAATCCCGATCCCCGATGGTCAAACGGTCAATACCTCGGATTCGGGCTTTCCCCTATCGGGGTATCGCAATCTGCGATGTCACTGCCTTGTGCTTCCAAACCCCGAGTACCGAATCGTCGATCTCTTGGCTCAACACCACCTGTACTCCACTTATTCCCTGGGGTCCCACACTGCCACGTCAATCTCGGGATTTCGCGGATCACGGATCCACGATGCAAAGTTTCCTTGCTGTTGGAAACCCCGACTGTCGAAACTCCGAAACTTCGAATTTGTGCCACCTGTCCCTTCAGCGATCGACGGCTCCTGCTAAGTCGGGAAATCGTTGTTCGTAATTTTGACGTGCATGCAACACTTGCGCTCTCCAACCCCGATATGCCGATGTGCGACGGCAAATGGCTTCCTCTCAACACCAGCGAGTTAGTCTCCTCGCAACTCCTCGGTGATCCAACGATCAACGGTGCTTCGCGACTTCTCACCTCAAAACAAAGTCTTCGATTCTCTTCCTCTTGAAGAGGTTCTCCCCTTCGTCACCTTTGTCATGTATGAACTCCAATCGGTTCTGTTTCCACAATGAAATAAGGAGTTATCCCTCCTGAGCTTTTACTAACTCAGACTTCTTCAGAGATTTTTCGAACAAGCTCCTTGTGCTCTATCTTCAACCACTTCCAACAGTGATGAAGTCTTCTGGGTCCTGTGCATTCAACCTCGCAACAGCCTCGCCCTTTCCTTCTCAGACTTGCTACTGAGACTTCATGTCCAACCTGCACTCACCTGCAAGGTTTGAACAACCCCAACCGGCTCAAGGAAAAAGAGAAAAAAAATTCAACTACTTAGCCTCCTCGATGCACTCTATGCGGAGGTATTCGACTGCACTCGATGCAGGAATCTCCTGGCCTAAGCAGAGGAACAATTGAAACTCATTCCCTCAGGTTACGAACCTGATATGCAATCACATATGCAGCGTATAAAAGATAAGCATAAAAGGAAGCAAACATGCAAAGGCATAATATCAACAACACACAGAGATCAAACACATCCATGAGATTGAATCCAAGCCTTCTTATTAGTTCAATGCATGTACATGGATTTCTTCACAAATCTCTGTTCTGCTCCCTTATTTTCTCTCAAAGCTCCTGTATGAATGAGAATGTGTGTTACAATGATACAAGGGAGGGTGTCTATACTCCATTTTCCCTCTCGAAAGGTGATTGTCTAATCTACAATAAATTTCTATCTAACAGCCTTAATAGTATTAAATGCCTTCCTATATAAAACATAATACAAGTGCGCTCGGCTTTGAATGCCCTTAGTTAAATGGCGGCGCAACAATACCAAGGTAGATTTCAAAAATTGAGGTTCGTTGGCTTGTCCATCTGTATCTTCTTTTCACGCGTTGGCTTCGTTTAATTGAAGTGTAGATGCTCCTGCATCATACTCCTCGGCTCAAAAAAGATTTCATGGGCTCCTGTCCATGAGCTCCCGCACGGTGTGCCCATGCTTTTGGATCACTGCCTCGGTTTCCCAGCTGGCGTCCTCCACTGGGTGATCTTTCCACTTCACCAGGTATTCAAAATACTTCTTTCTCCTGGTCTTCCTGTTTACTCTTTTATCCAGTATGCACTCCATCTGCGGAATCTGTGCAACTGGTAGTTGTTTCTACCACTGGATGACTGGTTCATCAGTTCCAGTTTCTGCGTCTCCAGCCCTGTAAGGGTATAAATCTGAAACATTAAAAATCGGAGATATTTCGATGCCCTCTGGAAACTCAAGCTCATAAGCATTCTCCCCGAATTTCTTCAGGACTCTGCACGGCCCGATCTTTTTCATCTTGAGCTTGTTATATGTTCCCCTTGGGAACCTTTCTTTCCTCAGGTGCGGCAGAACCATATCCCCAACTTCGAACTGAAGCTACCTCTTTCTCTGGTCAGCTCTGCACTTATACTCTTGATTTGTTTTCTGCAATCCCTGTTTCACCTCTGCGTGAAGTTCCCGCATTGCCTCTGCGAATTCTTCATCCCTCGCGCTGCTAGTCTCAGCCTGTTCTGGCTCCCTGAGATCAGACACTCCTCTTGGCTGTGTCCCATACAAAATCTGAAATGGGCTCTTACCTGTACTCTGATTCACAGAATCGTTGTACACGAATTCTTCCTGTGGTAGGATCTGATCCCAACTGCTATGATGCTCCGTCACCATGCTCCTTAACAGATCCCCCAAGCTTCTTTTGACTACTTCTGTCTGCCCATCTGTCTGCGGATGGTAGGAAGAACTGAATGCCAAATCCGTTCCCAGCTTCTTCCATAGCGTCCTCCAAAAATGACCTATGAACTTCGTATCCCGATCCGAGACTATGCTTCTCGGTAATCCATGCAATCTTACAATTTATTTGAAAAATAAATTGGCGATGTGGGTTGCATCGCTCGTCTTATGGCACGGAATGAAATGCGCCATCTTCGAGAACCTGTCCACCACTACAAAAATGGAATCAACTCCTCGCTGCATTCTCGGTAATCCCAGAACAAAATCCATGCTAATGGCCTCCCATGGCCTCTCGGGTATGGGTAACGGCTGATATAACCCTGTGTTCTGTTTTCGGCCCTTTGCATGTTGACAAATTCTGCACCGGTCAACAAATCGTTTAACATCTGCACACATGCCCGGCCAAAAATATGATTCGCTCAACTTTGCGAATGTTTTGTCATGTCCAAAATGACCTGCTAGGCCTCCGCTGTGCTTCTCATTCACCAAATTCTCTCTCATAGATCAATCTGGAATGCACAATTGATTGCCTTTGAATAGCAATCCATCCTGTATCAAGAAATCTATCCACGGGCTCCTATCTCTGAGCACCGGATTTTCGGCTGCCTCGTATGCCTCGCCAAAATCTACGTCACCTGCATACATATCTTTTAAATTTTCAAAACCTAAAGTCTTGACCCTGAATTCCTGCAGCAATAAACATTTGCGACTCAAGGCATCAACTACCTTGTTCGTAGCCCCTGAAATGTGCTTTATGACAAAGGTGAAATTTTGCATGTATTCCACCCACTTTGCATGCTTTTGATTCAGCTTTTGTTGCTGACTCATGAACTGTAACGCATGATTATCACTGTACAGCACAAATTCTTTGGGTATGAGATAATGCCTCCACTTTTTCAATGCCTGGATAATGGCATAGAACTCTTTATCATATGTGGAGTACTTCAACTTTGCATCATCCAGCTTCTCGCTGTAATATGCAACAGGTCGGTCATCCTGACTTAAAACCCCTCCAACAGCATACCCACTGGCATCACACTTCACTTGGAAGGTCTTCCGAAAATCAGGCAGCACTAACACTGGCTGCTCGGTTATCTTTCGCTTCAACAGATTGAAGCTCTTCTCAGCCTCGGCTGTCCACTGAAAAATTTTATGCCGCTTTCTCACAGTGTCCATCATTGCAGCACTGATTCCACTAAAATTCTGAATGAATTTCCTATAGAAGCTTGCCAAACCGTGAAAGCTTCTTACCTCAAAAACATTTCTTGGTGATGGCCAATTCCCGATCACGTTCACTTTCTCAGGATCCATCTTTAATTCATTAGCCGAAATTACAAAACCTAAATAAGTGAGTTCTGTCTGCATGAAAGAACACTTCTTCAAATTAATCAGCAGCTTCTCCTGTTGTAATCTTCTCATCACAATGGCCAGATGGTTTAAATGCTCTTCCCTGGTTTTACTGAAAATCAGTATATCGTCCAGGTACACCACCACAAACTTGCCGATGAATTCCCGCAGGACTTCATTCATCAGCCTCATAAAAGTGTTGGGTGCATTTGTCAAGCCAAACGGCATGACCAGCCATTCGTACAAACCCTCGTTTGTTTTGAATGTTGTTTTCCACTCATCTCCCTCTCTCATCCAGATCTGATGATATCCACTCTTGAGGTCTATCTTTGAAAAATAATTTTCCCCACTCAGGCAATCCATCAAGTCGTCCATCCTCGGCAGTGGAAACCTATAACTGATGGTGATCTTATTGATCTCTCTGGAGTCTGTACACATCCTCCAGCCTCCATCCTTCTTCGGACTTAGTACCGTCGGAATAGCACACAGACTTAGACTCTCTCTTACTAGTCCCTTGTCCTGCAGATCTTGAACCTGCCTTTTGACTTCCTCGTTCTCTTGAGGTGTCAACCTGTATGCTGCCTTGTTAGGTAGGCTTTCTCCGGGTATGAGGTCAATGTGGTGACTCACACTCCTCATCGGTGGCAACGAACGAGGTAGTTCGTCCACAATGATGTCAGCAAACTCTCCCAGCAGTTGTTGAATCTCCTCCGGCAAGTCGTCCACTCTTGTGCTTGTCAGGACAATTCTCGGCTTCCTGACAACAAAGAACTGTGGGTCCTCATCCT
Organism: Picea engelmannii; assembly: GCA_009831015.1. Lineage (NCBI taxonomy): Eukaryota > Viridiplantae > Streptophyta > Pinopsida > Pinales > Pinaceae > Picea > Picea engelmannii. Next base: position 13,248 of record ML838500.1, on the reverse strand, counting down.
TCTCCAACTCTGTGAGAAGTTCCTTCCCACTCATGAGAAGTATAGTACTTCTCACTTCCGGCTTTACTTCTTTATCTTTTATCGGAAGCAACCTATGGAGTCTCCCATCATTTTCTAAGGTGTAGGTGTTCATCCTTCCGTCATAAACAACATTTCTGTCAAACTGCCATGGTCTCCCCAATAATACATGACAGACATCCATGGGAATGACATCACACAGAATCTCATCCCTATAATCACCCATTTTAAAATTTACCAAGAATTGTTTTGTAACCCATACCTGGTGTCCTTTCTGCAGCCATGTCACTTTGTAAGGACTCGGGTGCTTGTTCGTCTTCAGCTCCAGCTTCTCCACCATCTCGGTCGAAACGAGATTGTCGGTGCTCCCACTGTCCACTATAACCTTGCATTTCCATCCCTTGGTCTTGCAATTCGTTCGGAACAGTCGGCATCTCTGAGATGTGTCCACCTCTTTCTCAGGTTTCAAAAGGACCTTATGCACCGTCAGTGACTTCCCACTTCCCGTGTCTTCATCCTCCACGTCACGCCTCTGCGCCTCTGCAACGTGAGTTTTTCCTCCGTCCATTTTCCTCTCTGGACAGTCCACTTCTTTATGACCGTCTTTACCACATGTGAAACATGTGATAACTCCCCCACGGCCTCTTCCTCTACCTCGGGTACGAGGAAATGTATTTTCATCAGCATATCCCCCTTGCTGATCATCTTGCTGCCTCCTCGGTCCAGCATTTTTCTGCCTCTGCTGTGAGGTTCCACCTCTCTCAGCTCTTCCCTGAGGTCTCTTCCAATCCTCCTTAGGATTTTGGAAGTCTTTCTGGGCAACTGCCTTGCCTCTAGGTTGGCTTCTGCCTCGGCCTCGCTGACTTTGCTTGCGGCTCAGCTTCTCTTCGGCTTTCAGAGCCATCTAGTATGCATCCTCAACTGTGCGGACAGTAACCATGCTCAACTCGTCCTGAATGTCATACCTAAGGCCATTCAGGTATCTCGCCACCTTTTCTTCATCACTCTCTCGATGACCAGCTCGAATGTTGAGCCTGTAGAACTCCTCGGTGTACTCTTTCACCGTCATCAACTTCTACCTCAGGTTCTGCATGCGCCTGAACAGAGTGATCTGGTAGTCCCTCGAAATGAACTTCGCCTTCATCTTGGCGATCATCCTGTCCCAACTCTTGATCTTTTGTTTGCCTTTGGAACGTCTGTCTGCCTACATCTCATCCCACCATAAGGCTGCATGTCCTTTCAGCTTCGTGACGGCATGCCTTACTTTCTTATCCTCTTCGATGTCTTCGTAATCGAAGTAGGTATCCAATGCTCGGATCCAATCCAGCAACTCCTCTGCGTTTAGACTTCCCTCATAGACGGGAATGTCCATCTTTGTCTTCGAGCTCATCCTCGAAATGGCTTTGATTAACCTCTCTGTCGAGGCATCTTCTGCTGAGACCTCTTCTTGGTCATGTCCAGCCTCCTCTTCAATCTCGGGATCGCTGAACTCCCCTGCGTCGGCTCCACGCCTCTGGGTGGCCTCCATATCTTCGAGTCTCACCCTGAGATCTCATATTTGACGCTCCATTTCTGGATTCCCTGCCTGCCTACCCCTTCTTCGGGCGTCCCTATACTCATGATCAGGTGACTGCCTCTCTCTCCTGGGCGGCATGGCGAATTTTGTTACTGCCTCTCTCTACTATCGTAGCAAAGAGAATCCCCAACCTGGGCTCTGATACCACTTTGACGCCAACCTGCCCTCAGCGGCCCGGTCGCCTTCACCAGGACCTTCAACAACTCGGCCCGAAGAGTTAATACTCTTCCAACTCCCCTCGGGAGCCTTTGTTCCCACAGGATACTCCTTCTCGGAACTGCTCTTCGCATATCGAGAGATCGGGTCTCGCGATATCGCGAGGCTTGCGACACTACCTTCGGGCTATCGAACACCGAAATCCCGATCCCCGATGGTCAAATGGTCAATACTTCGGATTCGGGCTTTCCCCTATCGGGGTATCGCAATCTGCGATGTCACTGCCTTGTGCTTCCAAACCCTGAGTACCGAATCGCCGATCTCTTGGCTCAACGCCACCTGTACTCCACTTATTCCCTGGGGTCCCACACTGCCACATCAATCTCGGGATTTCACGGATCGCGGATCCATGACGCAAAGTTTCCTTGCTGTTGGAAACCCCGACTGCCGAAACTCCGAAACTTCGGATTCATGCCACCTGTCCCTTCAGCGATCGACGGCTCCTGCTAAGTCGGGAAATCGTTGTTCGTAATTTTGACGTGCATGCAACACTTGCTCTCTCCAACCCCGATATGCCGATGTGCGACGGAAAATGGCTTCCTCTCAACACCAGCGAGTTAGTCTCCTCGCAACTCCTCGGTGATCCAACGATCAACGGTGCTTCGCGACTTCTCACCTCAAAACAAAGTCTTTGATTCTCTTCCTCTTGAAGAGGTTCTCCCCTTCGTCACCTTTGTCCTGTATGAACTCCAATCGGTTATGTTTCCACAATGAAATAAGGAGTTATCCCTCCTGAGCTTTTACTAACTCAGACTTCTTCAAAGATTTTTCGAACAAGCTCCATGTGCTCGATCTTCAACCACTTCCAATAGTGATGAAGTCTTCTGGGTCCTGTGCATTCAACCTCGCAACAGCCTCGCCCTTTCCTTCTCAGACTTGCTACTGAGACTTCACGTCCAACCTGCACTCACCTGCAAGGTTTGAACAACCCCAACCGGCTCAAGGCAAAAGAGAACAAAAATTCAACTACTTAGCCTCCTCAACGCACTCTATGCGGAGGTATTCGACTACACTCGATGCAGGAATCTCCTGGCCTAAGCAGAGGAACAATTGAAACCCATTCCCTCAGGTTACGAACCTGATACACAATCACATATGCAGCTTATAAAAGATAAGAATAAAAGGAAGCAAACATGCAAAGGCATAATATCAACAACACATAGAGATCAAACACATCCATGAGATTGAATCCAAGCCTTCTTATTAGTTCAATTCCTGTACATGGAGTTCTTCACAAATCTCTGTTCTGCTCCCTTCTTTTCTCTCAAAGCTCCTGTATGAATGAGAATGTGTGTTACAATGATACAAGGGAGGGTGTCTATACTCCGTTTTCCCTCTCGAAAGGTGACTGTCTAATCTACAATAAATTTCTATCTAACAGCCTTAATAGTATTAAATGCCTTCCTATCTAAAACATAATACAAGTGCGCTCGGCTTTGAATTCCCTTAGTTAAATGGTGACGCAACAATACCAAGGTAGATTTCAAAAATTGAGGTTCGTTGGCTTGTCCATCTGTATCTTCTTTTCACGCACTGGCTTCGTTTAATTGAAGTGTAGATGCTCCTGCATCATGTGTTCTGACACGTCAATTTCACTTTGTATGGGCATGATGACATGGATGTCACGTGGCAGTACGAAGGCTTTTGGCCATTGGAAAAACCCAAAAACTTCTGAGGTCCATAACTTTTGATCCGGAGTTCTATTTTGAGAAAACTTACAATCATTGGAAAATCTCTCCATGACCAGAAGACGATGGTGTCCTTTTTAAATGGATTCAAAGAGGTTCGGGAAAAGCAAAAATTTAATACCCCATCCCTTAGAAGGGTACTTAAGGGGTTGGGTGTGTTACAAAGTTCTAAATAATCTACAAGTTAGTGCTAAGGAAAAAGAGAGAAGAAAGAAAGGCGTTGAAAGGACTACTTGAGAGATGCCCTTCAAGAGAAAAGAAGAGAACGAGAAAAGAAAAGACTAGAAGCATTAGAGAAATCTAAAGCAGACACTGAGACCAAAAGAAAAGAAGAAACACAGAGAAAAGATGCTAAGAAAAAGGAATTGATAAAAAAAGAGGTCAATGCTAAAGCCAATATTGAATTGTTATCAAAGAAAGCTAAAGAAGATGCAAAGGTCAAGGAAAGAGAAGAAGTAGAAAAAAAATTCAAAGCCAATGCAAAGGATAAGAAGTTGAAAGTTGTGGTTGAAGCAAAAAAAAGTAAAATTGCATGAGTAAGATAGAAAAGAAATTGAAGCAAAAGTTGAAGAGAAAAAGAGCCTAGAAGAAGAAATAAGGAAGAAAAGTTAGAATGATACTCAAGCAAAAGAGGCGAGACAAGAAGGGGAAGAATTGACACAATAAACGAATGGCAATGGGGTAAATATGGAACAACAAGATTCTTCACTAATGGAAGAAGTCTTCACTACTGAAACATTTGCTAGTAACTTTGCTTTGGGTATGGTTGCAATAGGTGATAACCCTATTCCAACACCAATAGATGAAGTTGTTACTCTAGAATTTTTTACATTTGATAAACAAAGAAAACAAGTGATGAGGCGAAAGCATAAAAGGAGAATCAGCTTGGATTTTGAAGTGGGGATCACCATTGAGATTGTGGTGATGGATACAAGAAAGTTGGGTTTGTCTTCCTTTGCTTCTACTGCTTGAGATATTGCACAAGCTAATGTTCATAAAGCTATGCATGTAGAAAACAAGATGAATGAATATGAAAACAAAATCACCTTACTAAAAAATCAAGTTAACTACGAGAAATCCAACAAGTATTAGACTTCAAACCCTATTGATTGTGCCTTCAAAGTGAAAAATGAATTGAACAATGTAAATAGAGAATTCAATGACAAAGCACATGTGTAGGCCTAAGTTCAAGATATATTTAATGGCATGACCCATATTCAAGCATGGGAACTTGCCTATCAACATATTCAATTACAATTTGATAAAGTGAGGCATTGACAATCATCCCTAGATGAAATCCCTATAGAAATTATCCTCTTCACTCCTAAAACCCTTGAATAGATGGATTTTGACCTAAGATACTAGAAACAAGTAGCTCATAATGCTCTCAAGGTAATTTCACATGAGGTAACAAACTATGTTATATTGTGGCAAGTTATAGAGAATATGGCATATGGTTGTCGTTTTCCTTCTTTTTAACCAAAAGACAATTTCTTTCCATAGAAACAAATATATAAGGAACTAGATGATTATATTAGCACCAACAAAAGAGATATCAGGTCTCTCTCTAAAATTAATGATATAGTCATCCAGAAGTTTATTGAGGCTCCCACCAAGGATATAACATTGATCAAAACATTGCTACCTAAAATGAAGAGATTTGAAAAAAGAATGAGGCAAAATATTGTATCATATAAAGCTATGTTTAAACGACATAATTTTCCATGGGGAGATGCATTGAATCAAACTTTTGAGGCATGGACAACTTATGTAAGCAGATGGAGAAAAAAAAGCGTTGAGGCTTCATCAAGCCAAGTGGGGCAATCTTTTAAAGGGGATTTGATCAACCAAGAAGGGAAAACAAGCAGTTAACTAGATGTACCCAAATAAGGAATGTTCCCCCCTTTTCTTTTATATATGTAAGAAGAATTCAATGAAGAATGGGATTTTTGCTTCTATAGTTTTGTAAACTCTTTTATAAAATTAATGAATGAGAAGCCATTGTTGGCCAAGTTATTTTGGAGACAAACTTCAACACTGAAACTTATGATGTGTAGAGTCTTTTCTACTAGTTTACAACATTTTGGAATGGTATACGCATTTTCTTTTATAGTGTAGATTTTTATCATGTATGACAACTTGTCTTGATTTGTTTATCCCAAAAATTGTTTGCCTATAGCCATAAGCATATTATTGTAGTTAGTTGTTCATTTTCAAACTTCTATGTTATACAACTGGTTATTTAAATTTTTGCATTCATTTCCCTAGTAAATTTCTTGCTATAGATATAAAGAACTAATATATTTGGTGCAATGCTTATCTCCTTGGTTTCGTAAGTTTAACCAGTGTCGTAAGCTAAATGTTCTACGTTTTGACCCTTTTCCGGGGATATTTTCTGACAATATTTGCCCGAAATCCAAAAAGTGATTGTTGGATATGCATATCTGAGTGGTTTCTATATAATTCAGGTGCCCTAGGGATTTTTCAGCACCTTGAAGCCATTCCTGCATTCAAAAATGCAATTTAAATGACAAAAAATTGTGATTTCATGCAGATTTAAGTCGTCGGATTCCGGTGAAAAGGGCCAAAACGTAGAACAGTTAGACAATACCATTATATTACTTGCATCTCATTTATTGCATCACAGAAAAACCTAAACGATGGAGTAGGGCACTACTAGTAAACCCCTCAAAACCAATAAAAGGTTGTCAAGCCTTATTCTGGATGGGTTCTCTATTCCAAACAGTGTATGTTCCTAGGACCTTTCATTGGGGGCGATTCCCACTAATTGTATAAGACCATCTAGCCTTGACAACAGATTGAGATGAAATCATGGAGAAGCATCAAAGTTTCTTAGGATTGATAATGGTGGTGAGTTTTTTTCTTGTAGTTTCACTGAGTTTTGCAATCAATAAGGTATATAAAAACAATATACCACACCTTATACTCTGCGAAAATTGATATTTAAGAGAGGAGTCACACTATTATGGAGATAGCAAGGTGAATATTAGAAAACAATTTTTTCATAACAAATATTGTACAAAGGTAGTGCACACCACTATGTATATGCTCAATAGAACCCCTAGAAAGGTGGTCATAACAATACTGTAGAAGAGGTTTTGGATGGAAAAAATCCTTGGGTAAGTCATCTTAGGGTTTTAGGTTCAATGACCTATGCATAGGTCCCTAATGATAACTACAGTGAATTGGATTCAAAATGAAAGAAATTGGTGTTTACAGAGTATAGTGACTTTCAGAAGGCCTATAGATTGGTTGGTATTTAAGTGGACAAAGGTTTTTTTCACTAAAATGTTGTCATTGACAAAAATGCAATTTTTTTTTCATCTAACTCAAACCATAAATCAAGCCAAAAATTATTGCAAATCATTGTGATATTGTTGGAATGCGCAAAAATGGAGATAAGCATGAATTATATTTCTCATTGATATGATACACATATAAATGCATTTTGAATGACCTTTGGATTCATCTTCCAAGAGGTCTCTTGGATTGTCGATGACTGTTTCAATCACTTGATTATTCATATTTCGTCAATTGAATAGTACAAAACATTGTAACCCTAAATGGATTAAGTTTCCAAACATTTCCCCCACCTTAATTCGAAGGTCTGTATGTGAGTCCAAGAAGAGAGATGAAATTTGGAAGTGGACAATTGCTAATGTCTGAATGTGCTCTCTGAATCTAGTGGTTTTGGGATGACCAAAAACCAAAAGGCTAGCAGAAGTAGATGTCTTTTGTTAAATGGTGGTGGTGGTTTATGGTAGACCACAAACCCTGGAACTTGTCTCTTAGGCTCAATGGTTCCCAAAACATTTCCTAATTTAGCTAGAAGTTGATGTAAGATGATGTATTTTGATAATTGGAAGTGCTCTTGAACGATGGTTTAAAGATGACCATAAATTGTTCTCTAGCAGAAGTTGTAAGTCTTCTACTAAGTGGAGGTTTAAGGAAAACCACAAATTGTTGGCTAGCAGAAGTTGTATGTCTTCTACTAAGTGGTGGTTTAAAGAAAACCAAAAACCAATTTGGTGGTTTTAGGATTACCACAAACCAAATCACAATCTAGTGGTTTTAGAATTACCACAAACCAAATCACACTCACTTGTCACTACTCAATTTATAGGTCTTTGAAACTTGAAGCTTCACTGTCAATCATTGATGTTTTCCCCCCTGTCAGGTACAAGGTGAGAAGTTGAAAATCTTTCCACTGTAAGATGTGTCAATACTCAAGAAAGAATTTGTCAGTGTAATTGATATATATTTTTGATCATTGATGACCATTGCCAAGAAGTGATCCACCCATAGTGGTTCTTTACTATTGCATATTTCTTGTGTTTGGAACATCTGTCTAAAGGATGATTATGCTTTCCACAATGCTCACAAGGATGAAGATCAAAACACTGATCCTCAATATTGCCAACTCGATGACAATGTTGGCATTTTGGAATTCGCTCTTGAACTGGAACAGTTGAATATGAACCTTCTTGAAGCAATCCAACACTTTGGAATTGAATTGGTTTGGCATAATATAGAATTTGAAAGGTAATTGTCTTTTCATATCTGATACGTGTTATGTGCTTGTTGTTCTTGATTTCTTCGAAAGGTCTAATGATTGGCTTGGAAAGAGGAAGTTGAACTTCATCTGTAGTTGAATATGAAGTTGTCTCACTCAGTTGCTCTTGCATTGGTTGTTGTTTTGAATCATCAACATCATCTTCTTATAAAAGAGGGTCGTTCTAAACAAAAATTGGTTCACAATGTCCAAGATTATTTTGTTCAAGTTCATCATGAAGAAGTCGAGTTTGAGTTTGAAGCAGTCCTACTTTGGCTTGCAAAACTCGAAAACAAGTTAGAATAGATTGCATAGTTGCTTTGTTAGTTGTAACTATATTTTCCACGAAAGGTATTATTAGAGTGTTCAGTAACTTTAATAATTCGTCAATTTGAGCCATTTAACTGTCAAACTCTATAATGCAAACTCAGCAAATGGAGGGTGTCAACTTCGTTATTCTTGTGAATGTTTTGTCGATGTTTTTTGAGTCAGAATCAAGTCCTGGACAAACTAATAAGAAATATTTCTTGTTCGCCAGTCAGATATCACAGTCGGATCGCAACAACACTCATCCAAAAGGCAGCAACAATATAGAAGGTGCCAAGGCGAAAAGAAAGTGCAAAGTAATGTGAAAAGTTAATATACTTATAGAAGCAATAGAATCTTTTGCCCCAGGTTCCAATGCACCATTTGACTTTTCTTAGATGAGAGTGTAGTCACATCTTTCTATATCACAATATCATCACCCAAAAAAGAGGATTCTCATCTTCATCCTAACCGTTATGCATTAGAGTTGGGAGATTTGTCTGAAGATAATCATCTACCAGTGATTTTGTTTTCAATATTTTACGCTCTCACTGAAATGGTTCTCTCCCAGTACAGAATATCAAACAATGGCAGCAACAATATTGTTGCAAGCTTGCCTCAGTGCTTGAATGCGCAAAATTTGAGATCAAAGTGGAATTCATGGTCGAAACTTAGAAGAAATGAGAAGTTGCAAAAGTGTTAATATCACCCATGGTAGCAAACTCGGGTAATGAGAACAAAGGACCCAATAAAAATATGTGTAACCAAAAGTACACAACAAATTTAGCGACACAACACCACCAGGTTTTGCATAAAAAAAAGATGCCACTATCTCTCCCCATATATGCGGAATTCATCTTCCAGCTATGGAATCATGCATAATGGTGGTGCTAGTGGTTATGGATCTCTTTCTAGATTTTCAACAAGCCATGTCACAACTGGCAACTTGCCTGCCAAAGTAGCTAAATCGAGATCTATGGTTGAGGTTACAATACCAAATAAATCTATTGGTTCTATTCTCGGGAGAGGTGGATTGAGATCCAACGCCAGCAGTTGCAGCGTGCTATGATCCTGCAAAGGTAGATGATTGGAGAGGTCCAAACACCACCTAGATGTTGGATAATCATTCCCCTATTGTGCCTCGTGTTTATTTACCAATCTCCGCGGTCCCAGGGAGTATGCCCAATACTCTCATACATCAACTCTAGTAGTTGTATGAACCTCATATTGTGTATGCCCTGTAAATCGCACTCTGCCAATATATCTCAAATTCGTGAGATATCAAGATGATGATCCAATTGCTCAAAGAAACGAGACACCAATTGCCCCAAGTTTTAGGTGAACACTTGGCTCAAAGCTGAAGCGCTTAGTTTCTCGAGAAAATATTCGTAATAGAATGGACGTGATGCTAAGTGGATTATGTAGAGAAATCGTGGGATAGAGGTGCGCATAGGTTTCATATCTAAGCTCATGAGGGTAGATGGGAGATGATGTCGTGAGATAAGGATGAAATGTTTTACGTAGAGAGAGACGCGTGAAGAGGAATATTCCCGAGAGAGAAATGGAGGAAACCCTAATCAGAAAACCCTAACACTTTCACTCAAACCGAGAAGAGTGCAAATCTGAATCGACCTGAAAAGGAAGGCATTTTGCACAAAGCATAGTTCAAAGGGAAAACTGACAGGCCAGAGGGACATTTTATGCATGCAAGGGGAGATGAAATGCTCAAGGCAACATATGGACATACTTGCAGGTAGAGGGGCACAAACTGTGAAATATCCTCGATCCTTGGATCTAGATATGCACTGCTACTATTGGATGTTTTGTTGCAGATTTGATACTCTGGGGGTTTTTTGATGTGTTTCTTGGATTTTTAGATGTGTTTGTTAGTTTTATGTTCTCATGTGTAGCATGCATGGCATTGTTGGATCCATAAATAACTCATTGCATTCTATTAAATAACAACAAATGCTAATACATGGAAATACTTGAAATCAATCTCAGAATGTCTCAATTAGATTGTAACAGAGATAAAACTATCTTATAGTACCAAGGAAGACGATTAGAATTTCGATCTATAACATGCATCAACTGATCTACAACATGCAAGTTGAATCTATTGCATGCATAGAAGGAATGTTGCATGCAACTGCGAGAACCAACAGAAAACTAAGATCTAATAGCTATGCTCCACAGAATCTGATTAAATATGTTCCCACTAGGTCGCCCTCTCCCTAAACAACACATGCAATTCAAATCTGTTGAACGCAAGAAGGATATAGCTCGGATTTGTTGCATGCAAGAAGGATATAGCTCGGATCTGCTGCATGCAAGAATAATATAGCTCGGATCTGCTACAATAAGCTCAGATTGGTTGCATGAAAGAAGGATATAGCTCGGATTTGCTACATGCAAGAAGGATATAGCTCGGATCTGTTGCAATAAGCTCGGATCTGCTGCATGCAAGAAGGATATAGCTTGAATCTGCTGCAATAAATTCAAATCTGTTGCATGCAAGAAAGATCTGTTGCATGCAAGAAAGAATACGTTACCAAGATAAATCCACACTATATCTTTGACTTGAACCTGAACCTGTAAATGAAGCGAATCCTTAAGAAAGGATCCAATCCTATACTCTAAATCCTGATGAAGAATCTGGGTGATTCTTCTAATGGACTAAGGTGTGTCTATCAACACCGAAATCTATCAATACTGGTAGTTTCCTCTAGAAATCCACAAAACATGAAGAACATGAAGAAAGTCGTCTGACTTCTCCTCTGAGGTCTAGTTCTCGACTCAACTCATGCATAATGGTGAATTAGATCGACTTTTATCCTTTATAATCCCCTCCTTATCTAATTTCTCATTCACTTTATTAATTAAGTGATTTTTCCCGAAGTGTTGACATAAAAATCACTTAAGTCACTTAAAACACCCTTTTTCTTCTAATTTCACATTCACTTTAATTAATTAAGTGACTTTTCCTAAGTTTTATCTTTAATTATTCTTTTAAGTCGCTTAATCACCTTTTTCCACTTTATTACCTAATGTCACTTTCAACTTAAGCTTTTATGGTAAACGACACTAAATCATTTTTTTATTCCCTTTTTCTCCCAACTATACCCTACAGGAATCGGTATAGGCTACTAAGTCACTCCTCCTGGAGTCATCACTAGGAAAGGGACATTACAATCCTCTCGAGATTGTTTTTCCTCAAGCAATGCCATTACAACTTGATGCTCCATCGACTAAGCCAAGTTGAAACTGAAAATGATACCAAGATCCCAAACTGATCTCTGGAAAGAACCACCTTGTTGTCGTGGCACCACTCTAGTAATAAACATCGGACCAATGTGCCTAGTCTGCATCCTCCTCTCTTGAGATTCCACACCAAAATACTTGTAGGGACTGAATTTACTGTCATGAATCATGTCCTACAAAGGTATCTCCATGAAACCCAAATATGCAAATCCACTAATAGCCTTGATCCTGGGTATCTTAAAAGAAGGTATGTCTCGTTATTTGGAACAAGTCTCAACCTCTCCTCTATTTGTCTCTCAAAAATAAAGCAGACCAATCACTATCACAACTCTATCAGTCATCACCAGTAGATGGACCACCAATGTGCTCTGCCACCAAGGGGAACTCTCCCCCATGTGTCCTGACGCAACGTCTGCGAAGTCCCTCCCTGTGAGAAACTCTTGGTCATGTCCGTAAGTGATGAAGTCACCCAGGTACCAAACTATCTTATATGAAGTGAAGCACCCTATGCTCATCATATTGATCTATATGGTGCTATCACACGAATTTGCTTGACTACCCCCGATAAGCCAAGCGATCATAAGTTGTTGAAACACGGTCGACTCCTCAGGAGACCACTCCTCCAAACAACCAATCCTACACACTCCAGGAGTAAACTTTGGAGAACGCAAACTGGCAATCCTATCTGTGTCAATTGTCATCCTGTCAACAACTGTAATCCCAGGGTCCAATGCCAGCCTTAGAGGGGAATCCTTGTGTTGATGATGCATCCATCCGATCACAATCATCTGAACACCATGCTCAGACTATGCTCTCCTCTCCTAGAATCCTCTATCATGGACCATACTCGACCAAGGCACCTCAGTGAAGTCAACGCCTATCAATCCACGACTATCCTCGATCTTGGGTATCGTGAGGGAAAAGAAAAACCCCACAAATCCTCTAAAACCAAAGTTACCAGAACTGAACCGGTCATCGAACCAATCGACCCCAAAAACCGAAACTGAAAAAAAAAACGGATCAAAAAAACGGTCACTAAAAATACATAAAATATTCAATTTTTTGAAAAACAAATACATATTCATGTGCATCCATGTGAATCCAAACCATTATACACAAATTTGCAAAGTTTTTCATATATATTCATGTGCGTCCATGTGAATGTGATTCCAGAATCCAGATTTCAAACCATTATACACAAATTTACAAAGTTTCTCATATATATTCATGTGCATCCATGTGAATCCAAAGTTCCAAACCATTATACACAAATTTGCAAAGTTTATCATATATATATATATATAACAAGCAACAGTGTATAAAACCAAAATAGCACTAAGAGTAAGTGCACTCCATGAGTCCATAGTCATATGAATATCCGAATCAAAATACATCATCAAAAAGGCTCTAAATGGCCAAAAATAGCTCTAGAGAGTCAGAGACTACACAATCTAATAATCTGAATCTGCATACTGAAAGGAAGACTCAGAGGACTTAGAGTCTGACTCGGAGTCATCATCTACATTCTCAACATGAATAGACTGAACAGGGGGATTATGAGCCTGGCTTGATTCCCCTGGTCCAGAAGGCAAAGATACAGATGCAGCATC
>ML838499.1:6475-17479 GCA_009831015.1 Picea engelmannii | reverse complement strand
GAGAAAGTCCTCCTGTAGATGCCATTTTCTTCCTTGAGATGAGCTCTTCCCTGGCTAACATGCAAAACTCAAATCCAAACGTCAACTAGCTCTGATACCACTTGATCCGTTAGGATTTTTCGAATGACTTATGGTTGAGTTTTTATTTGCATGCGTTAATTAACCATTGAGAAACTTAGTGAAAGAAGGAGAAACGAAAAGGAATTATATCACCATATACATATATGTGCAGATATAAAATGCAATAAAAGACATAAACAACAAACCATGACACGCAGATTGATAACGGAGTTCGACACAACTTTGCCTACGTCTCCGGGCCTTTTCTCTGTGGGGGAGGCTTCTTTATTTCTGTTTGAAAGCTCAATAGTACATCACTGTAATGCCAAATGGCTACAAGACTGATCTGGTCATGTTCACCTAGATCTCTAGAACCATGCACAAAAAACAACACGCAAAACGGACGTCCGGAACTCTCAGAAATGGTTCGACAACATCTCCTCCTCAACGGCTTCTTTTCCTCAAACTGGCTTTGGCTTGGCTTCTCCTCAGCATAACTCTGCTCTGAATGCCCTCAAAGCTATCCCCATGGCCTCAAACATGCCTTGGTTAAATAGTTGGGAAAGTAATTTCCCATCTCCAACTTCCTCCAAGAAGTTAGGCTAAAAAACCACCCAATAACTCCCAATTACATTAAAAATGGCTTAATTACATTTAAAAAAACCAAAAAGTGGTTAAAAACCCACTTTTAACTATATAATATAGTTATATACGGGCTTAGCCCCCTTCGTTGGCATGCGCGCCCCCTTTTTCGGTCATATGAGCACCACATGGCCGAGCGCTAGCCCTTGGGCTAAGCGCTGGCCCCTTCTGCACTCAGCTCTTGGTCGTGGTAACTGCCCATAGGGCCACGGGCTTACAGACATAACCGTGGCTGTTGGTTTAACGGTTTAAACCGCCCAAACGGTATATATTCCCATGTGTTATGTATAAATGGTCATGGTATTAGCCCCCTGCGTAAAGTTTACAATCACATAACAACAAATATGACCATGGGTCGGGGCTAAGCCCCGACCCAACCTTCAACCAAACTTTACTATTTCCAAACTTAAATACAACTTGCATCACATATATGGTAAGTAATACACAATGGTGCATTGGCAAGTCGGGATTTGTGAAATCTTTGGCATAGTGGGAGGTCACCGGTTCGAATCCGGTCGGCTACAAAAAATTTTATCAAACCAAAACCAAATAACCAATTACGGGGTGCCACGTGGCAGCCCATGATTGGGCCACGTGGCACCCAATCATTTGACCAGAAAAATGCCACGTGTCAGTCACCCATTGGTCCACGTCACTTGCTGCGTCGACTTCCGTACGTCCAGTCACCTGCCACATCATCCGTTCCACGTCATCGTACGATCGCCACATCATCCGACACGTAGGCTGGTGATGTCATCCCGTGCCACGTGTCACCCTTCTAGTGGTGACACGTGTCACCTCCGAATTGGTCCAACCGTACACCCAAAAAGCCAAATCTGACTGACACGTGTCACTCCCTGGAGCCGCTATGTGTCCTGTATGGACCTTCCACATCAGTGTATGGAATTTCCACGTTAGAGTCCGTACAGACTGTACGGACTACACAGTCAACAAATTTTTTGCCTGTTTGCCTTTTCGGACAGAATGCGATATCTTCTCCATACAGACTTCGTTTGACAAAGTAAATATACCACTGGAATCAGGAAGACGGGACGAACGCAATGGAATAGGTTTCGTCGGATTCCGAGCACTTTCATTTTTGAGCATTTTTCAAGCCCTGACAGGCTTCTGAATCCGATTTCGGATCATTTATAGACAATAGACAAAAGGATAAAGGAGGAAAGTTGGTATCATTTGTGGTATCAAAGGAATTTGATTCCTGTTTGTAGGTGACGCAGTGAAATCATGCCACCCAAAAGGCACAGAGTGAATGCATAAATGGAAGAAGAAATGAGGCGAATCTGAATGAGATTGGATGCTATGGAGACAACACAAAGAAGAGCACCAGATGTTGGTGATGTCAGTGAAGATGAGAGAGAAGAAGAATCAGAGGGTGAAGAAAATGTAGCAAAGGATGCTACACAGGATCGATTGATAAAATATGTTTCAAAAATAGGAGCCAGAGCAAGGATAGAGGTACCTATGTATGAAGGAAATTTAGAAGTTGAAGAATTGTTGTATTGGGTACGTGCTATGGAAAAATACTTCAATTACAAAGATATCGAAGAAGACAAGATGGTGAAGCATGCAGTGAAAAAACTAAAAGTTCATGCAACATTATGATGGGATGAACTGTAAGCCAAACGCAGGAGAAATGGTAAGTAGAAAATTAAAAACTAGGATAAGATGGTAGCTAAGTTGAAAGCCAAATTTATTCCTAAGGATTTCCAAATCAATCTTTACAGAAGATTGCAGAACCTGAAATAGAAGATTTTATCAGTGAAGGATTACACTGAAGAATTTTACCGACTGAACATCAGGTCTGGACAGAAAGAGAATGAAGATGAGAAGACAACCAGATACATCAATGGGATGAGATATGAAATACAAGAGAGATAAACATGATGTCTGACAGTAAAGTTGAGGATGCTTATCAAGTAGCCTTGAAATATGAAGAAAAATTGGCCAGGAAGCAAAGCCAATGAAGCATAGGCAGAAATTCAAGCAGAGGCAAGGGAACCAGCAGAGAAAATTTCCAAAAGTCGAAGCCTAAAGCTGACAAACAACATAGTCACCATGAGAAGGGTGGAAGTTCTAAAGAAGGACAACATGGAGGAAGAGGTTCTTTTTCCAAAGGTAGAGGAAGAGGAAGAGCCAGAGGAGGCATTGTTAAATGCTATACCTATGGAAAAGAAGGACATAAATCTTGGGAATGTCCCGACAAAAAGAGAGAAGGCGGAGAAGCACACATTGTTGAAGCACAAAAACATGTGGAAGTAGAAGCAATAGAAAGAGGAAGAAACCTCATGATGAGGAAGATTCTTCTTAAACCAGAAAAGGAACCAGAGGAACCAGTTCAAGGAACAAGCCTGTTTAGAACTGCTTGCAAGTCGAAAAATAGAGTTTGCAAGGTGATCATAGATAGTGGGAGCACTGACAATCTAGTATCCACAGAGATGGTGGATAAGTTGGAATTGAAAACAATTGCACATCCAAATCCATACAAGGTATCATGGTTGCAGAAAGGAAATCAAGTAATGGTAAGTCAACAATGCCAAGTTGAATATAAAATAGGAGGTTATAGGGATGGAATATTATGTGATGTAATTCCTATGGATGTCTGTCATATTTTATTGGGGAGGTTGTGGCAATATGACCAAAAAGTTATTCATGATGGAAGAAATAATACCTATACCCTAGAAAATAATGGTAGGACACATATGTTGTTACCCATAGAAGACAAGGAGCCAAAGACATAAGCTAGTTCAAGCATACTTCTCATGAGTGGGAAGGATCTCTTAAAAGAATTCAAGAAGGAGAAAAAAATGCAGTTTGTTGTAGAGAGGAAGACTAGAATTATCCTTACGAATACTTATGTATAATATTTGCTTGTAGAAATCAAGGAACTATTAGAAAACTTTGTTGATATAGTCGTGGATGAGTTACCACACTCATTGCCACCCATAAGGAGTATAAGCCATCATATTGACCTTATTCCAGGAGCTAGTTTACCAAACAAAGCATCTTATAGGTTGACACCTATAGATAATGAGGAAGTCAAAAATCAAGTCCAGGAGTTGTTGGATAAAGGGTTAGTCAGGGAAATCCTAAGCCCATGTGCAGTACCGACTGTATTAAATCCAAATAAAGATGGAGGATGGAGGATGTGTACGGATTCATGAGCCATCAACAAGATAACCATTAGGTACAGATTTCCATTACTGAGGATGGATGATTTGATGGATTGTTTGAGTGGAGCAAGCTATTTTTTCAATATAGACTTGAAGAGTGGATATCATAAAATAATAATGAGAGAGGGAGATGAATGGAAAACAACATTCAAGACAAATGAAGGATTGTTTGAATGGATGGTCATGTTGTTTGGGTTGACAAACGCACCAAGAACATTTATTAGGTTAATGAATGAAGTGTTGAAAGACTTCATAGGCAAATTTGTCATAGTATATCTGGATGACATACTAATCTTCAACAAGACAAAGGAAGAACACTTAAGACATTTTACATTAGTGATGGAAAGGTTGTAGCAAGAGAAATTGTTGATAAATATGAAGAAGAGTTCTTTTATGAAGAAGGAGCTCATATATTTGGGTTTCGTAATCTCTTCAAATGAATTGAATATGGACCCAGAAAAAGTGAGAGCAATCAGAGAATGGTCATCGCCGAGCAGTATATTTGAGGTAAGAAGTTTTCATGGGTTAGCGAGTTTTTATAGAAAATTCATCAGAAATTTTAGTGGCATATGTGCACCCATGCTGGACACTGTGAAGAAGAAACACAAGTCCTTCAGTTGGACAGAGGAAGATGAAAAAAGTTTCAAAGTGTTGAAAGAGAAGATCACAGAGAAACCAATTTTGGTCTTACCATATTTTGGAAAAACATTTCACGTGAGATGTGACGGAAGTGGATTAGCTATTGGAGCAGTATTGAGTCAGGACAATAGGCCAGTTTCTTATTTCAGTGAGAAACTAAATGATGCCAAGAAAAAGTATTCCACGTATGACAAGAAATTTAATGCGGTGATTCAAGCTTTGAAAAAATGGAGACATTGTCTAATCCCTAAAGAATTTGTCTTGTACAATGATAATCATGCTTTGCAATTTATTACTAGGCAATAAAAGTTGAATAAGAAACATGCAAAATGGGTAGAATTTATGCAGAATTTTAATTTTGTTATTAAAAACATTGTTGGAGCTGCTAACAAAGTCATAGATGCTTTGAGCAGATGGAGTTTGATTTTACATGAATTCCAAGTGGAGACTTTGGGGTTCGAACACCTCAAGGGGATGTATAAATAAGATGAAAATTCCAAAGAAGCTTATGAGGCATGCAAGAATCCTTTGTTGGGAGACAGAATCCCATGGAATGAATATTTGATCTAGGATGGATTACTGCTCAAGGGAAGCCAATTATGCATTCCGAAGTGCTCAATGAGAGACAACCTACTGAAAGAGAAACACAGTGGAGGTTTAGCTGGACACTTTGGTCACGATAAGACATTTGCACAACTGAGAAATTTGTATTATTGGCCGAGCATGAGAGAAGAAGTGAAGAAGTATGTGAACAAATGTATAATTTGTCAGTATGCAAAAGGAAGACAACAAAAAACTGGTTTGTATCATCCATTACCAATTCCAGAAAGGTTGTGGGATGCAATCAATATGGATTTTGTTTTGGGATTGCCTAGAACTCAAAAAGGGAGCGATTCCATATTTGTTGTGGTGGATAGATTTTCAAAAAAGGCACACTTCATACCATGCCAGAATACAAGCGATGCCACACACATCGCCAATTTGTTTTTTAGAGAAGTAGTAAGACTACATGGATTGCCAAGGAGCATAGTTTTAGACAGGGACACCAAATTTGTAGGACACTTTTGGAGGAATCTATGGAAGAGGTTGGGGACTAACTTATCCTTTAGTTCATCATATAACCCTCAGATACATGGACAGACTAAAGTAGTAAAAAAAATTCTCGTAAAATTATTGAGAAGTTTAGTCACTGAGCAAGGTCGACAATGGGATCAGATTCTAGCACAGACATAATTTGCATTCAACAATTCAGTGAACAAGAGCACAAGAAAAAGTCCATTTGAAATTGTGTATGGTATACAACCAAGAGGGATTACAGAGTTGATATATTTGAATCAATATGAATTCAGAAGTGTTGGAGCAGAGTATTTTGCAACAAAAATGCAGAAACTCCATGATAGATTCAGAGAGAAGCTACATGATAGCAGTCAGAAATGCAAGAGAAGAGTTGATCAAAAGAGGAGAGAAGTTCAATTCGAAGTTGGAGATGAATTTTTATCTCATTTGAGAAAAGAGAGGTTTCCAAGGGGAACATAAAACAAGTTAAAGATGAAAAAGATAGGACCATGGAAGATTCTCAGAAAATTCGTAGCCAATGCTTATGAGATTGACTTTCCAGACAATGACAAGATATCGCCGATATTCAATGTTGCATACCTGTATTCTTATAGGATATATGAAGTAGGAGAATCAAATGATCGGAAAGAAATTCAGTGGGAAGAGAAATTGCCCATAGTAGAAAAACCTCAAATGGAGAAAATTATTGAACAAAGGGATGGAAATAAAACCAGGAGGAAGACATATCCTAAATACTTAGTGAAGTGGAAATATCATCCAATGGAAGATGCAAGTTGGGTCATAGAACCTGATATTTTGAAGCTTGGAAAGACAATGCAGGATCTCATGGACATGAGTCCTTGAATTTTTTTAACCAGAGGAAGGAGCATCACCTTCAAAGTCAACAACACACATGTGGAGGTAGACAAATGACATATCAACAATGACAGAGTTTCAAATCAAGCATTTAAATCAGAATTTAATCAGTTGTTGAGATATTTTTGTAAACAACATTTTAAAATGTAACTTGTTTGTAAAGTCTTGAAGGACTGTAAGAAATTGCAGATATGGAGTGTCGATTCTATCTGGCAATAACTAGTAGTTATTGTAATAGGACAGAGTAGGTAATAGCTTTGAATTTGAAATGATAGATTTCAGAACAGGATGAGAGAGCTCGGGGAGCAGTCCTTAGATAGTTCATTGTTGCATTGTAATAGAGAGGAGGATGTATGAGGCATAATAGAGAAGAGTAGGGTAGCATAAACACTATGTATTTTGTTTTTTATGAATGCATAGAACATACATAAATTGTCCCAAATCCTTGGACTATGTTCATCTTATGTGTGATTGAATGAATGTTGATTTTTGTGCGTATGCTTTAGTTAGTTCATTCATGTATGATTTTTCGAGATATTAACTATATGAGTTCGTGACGAAGCTGATTGAGTTTCAATCATTTTTCTTCTGATACTTGTATGCAAGGTGTGCATCTTGAACATAAGGAGTGCGTCGACTAAGTCTCAGATTGACTCAAAGAAGTTTAGAGAGAGAACCAAAGAAACTCAGACCAGGTGCAAGGTCTGCAAAGCGTCAAGAAGCCAACAAGTGTCGAAGAACCTAGAACAAAGAATGCCAGGTGGGAGAGAAGCAATTTCTTTTCAAGAAAATCCTTCGAACTGATTTATTCAAAATCTCGAGAATGAAAAGTGTGCGTGGGAGATCGAAATCCTTTTAAGGATAGAAGCTCAGAAGAGATAACACTTTTCTCGAGTGTTGACGAGATCCCAGAGACGGATTCGTCGACAAAACAAAGGTTTGGAACCTTTGAAAGCGGATAAATCTTCCAAGGCGAAGAGATATTAGAAGCTCAGGAGGAAGAACGACCGTGATCGTCGGATCATAGGGAAGAAGATCGACAATCGTTGGATCAGAAGGAAGTGCTCGAACCTTAGTATTTCGCGTACCGAGGAGAGAAGCTATCGGGGTTGAAACTTGAGATTTCTGGAGTTCGGAGACCCGAAATAGAATCTCGACCATCCGATCAATGAGATAGATCTGAGTCGTCAGATCACTAGAGGCGAAGACTAAGGGCCGAATCGCCAGGAGGAATCACAGTCGTTGGTTGTTGTAAGCTCAGGAGGGAGAGTAGCTTGAAACTTGAGATTCCCGAAGTCCGGAGTGCCAGAATGTCGAAGTGGAATCTCAACCGTCTGATTGATCAAGCGTGAGCCGTCATATATCATGGGCGCACAAGGAGTCAAGTTTGAGACTTGAAACACCCGAAGTGCGGAGAGTTGGAGAGTCAGAGCATATCAGAACCGTTGAAGCCAGGAGCTTACATGTCAGCAGCTCGAAAGATCTGGAGGAAGGCGAAATTTGACACTTTACATATGCGGAGTGCGAACACCCGAAGAGCCGTGAGTCATTGATCTGGGAGGAGACACTTGGAAACATATCTCGTACTTAGGAGAAAAGATGAAGTGAGGTTTCAGTTTGAGAATTTAAATCGTCGGAGTGCAAAGACCCGAATTCTCGAGGCAAGATATGGACCGTTGGATTCAGAGTAGACGTGGCACAAATCTGTTAACTCTGGTTAAAATCCCGAAGAAACCCTCGATCGTTGTATCAGGAGGAAACGCGTCAGTGGATCTTAGACTCTGGGTAAAATATATTAGAAGGAAGGGGTTTGAGATTTGAAATCTTAGAAGTCCGGAGCCCCGGAGGAAATCTCGATCGTCGATTAAGAAGGGGCCATTGGACTATTGATCTAGTTTGAAAGGTCAAACACCCAGGTGAAGACCGAGCCTTTGATTTACAGGACATGTGTTCGTAGATCACCAATTTTGGAGGAGTGAAGTACGAAAGGAAGCAGAGTTTGAGATTTCAAACTCCCAGAGTCTGGAATTGTGAAGAGAACCTTGGTCGTTGGTTCAGGGAGAGTTGATCTTGTCCGTAGATAAGGAGGCACCGATTTGAACATTGATTTGGATGTTATTGTCAAGATCGTGAGATCGATGATCCTGTGTCATCGCGGGGGCATAAGTTGCAAGGAGGTTAAGGAATCGAAGGCGGGCCGTAATTAGAACCATGGTTTTGCCAAGGGGACGTGTGGAGGTCGTAGAAGCATTGTGGGCCCAAAAGTGGTTTAAATCCAGACCACTTATGACCATGCCCACAATCACATGGTCATAGCCCCAGGTCACATCAAGTGAGGGCTTATCCGAAAAAGGAGCTAACACCGACACTCTAAGCGAAAGGGGAAGGTCATAGGTTGTTGTCGGACCTGCACCAAGAAGCCGAGGGGACCTGTGTTTAGATACAGAGGAGGGACCTTTAAGGTTCTAGAGAGTCTTTTGAGTCGAGAATCAAAGATCCAAGACTGGGAGGTCGTGTAGCCCTACGGGGAAGTAGGGGGGATGCATCACGTTGTGAGTTTTTAAGGCCACAATTACAAAAGATTGTAATTTTAACCTTGAAAAAATGGTGATTTTAGAAACACCACTTTTTTATTCTAATTAAAAAAAATCATTAAATATAACCTCTAAAAAATAAGAATTCTAAAAAATTCTTATCAAATAAATAACTATGTTATATTTAATATAACATAATCAACCACATTATGAGAATGTTAGACAAATTGTTCAATTAATTTTTGAAAATTACCTTAAACTATTATAAATTATTAAAACTTAAAAACTACACAAAAGTAATTACTTCATTTCTAAAAACATCTTCAACTCTAAATTTTCAACATTTCTATATAAAATAAATCAAAGTTCTTTTCTAACCACAAAAGGTGAAAGTTAGAGATATTATAACATCTTCAACTAAATTTTCAAAACTTCTATATAATATATATATAAAACAAATCAAAGTTCGTTTTCTAACCATAAAATGTTATATATAAAAACTTCTATATAAAATCAACACTTCTATATAAAATAAATCAAAGTGCTTTTCTAACCATAAAAGGTGAAAGTTAAAGATATTATAACATCTTCAACTAAATTTTCAAAACTTCTATATAAAATATATATAAAATAAATCAAAGTCCTTTTTTTAACCATAAAAAGGTTATATATAAAAACTTCTATATAAAATATATATAAAATAAATCAAAGTCCTTTTTCTAATCATAAAAGGTTATTTATAAAATAAATCAAAGTCCTTTTCTAACCATAAAAGGTGAAAGTTATATATATTACATATAGAAAAAGTGTAACAAACATATATTACATGACATTATTCTATGCATATATTACATAGAATAATATATTCCCATGCTTTTGAAAAGTAAAATCATACCATTAACGAAGCTCAAAGGTGGAAATCACAGATTCTATAGGATGACCTAACTCTTATAGAAAGCAATGGATGAATAAAAGGTTATATATAAAATAAATCAAAGTCCTTTTCTAACCATAAAAGGTGAAAGTTATATATATTACATATAGAAAAAGTGTAACAAACATATATTACATGACATTATTCTATGTATATATTACATAGAATAATATATTCCCATGCTTTTGAAAAGTAAAATCATACCATTAACGAAGCTCAAAGGTGGAAATCACATATTCTATAGGATGACCTAACTCTTATAGAAAGCAATGGATGAATAAAAAATGAAAAACCATGTAAAAAGATATTGAGGATTTCAAACGTATCTTCCAATCAATGTCATTCTAGGTAGAAAATAACACTCAATAGTCCCGTTGCTATCTTATGTACCTAAAACTCACATATGAAACGCATTTGTTGTTACATGTACCTTTCGATTCTCCCCCTTTTATGGTTGAATGGCATGTGATATCATATTCATTATTATGAATGCTACGCACCCTCATATGCCCATCACTTATACTATACATAATGAATGTAGTTTGAAAGTCTAATGCAATGTCACCTTTGAAAGCTACACTAACGGAGGGCATTTCCAGGCTGGTTTTGGTGTGCAAGTAACAGGTCTATGGTAGTGAAATTTTATCGGATGGAGCGATGGCGATCTGTTGGTCCTGGTTCTTCCTTTCCACTCAGGTGTTTCTGTTTAGCGTCAGTGTCCCTGGTAACTGATTATTGACTATTGTTGCGTCGTGTTTCCCCCGGCCTTAACCTGAACTTTTGTTTTGGTGATCTCCTCTCCCTGTTTCCCCCGGCCTTAACCTGAACTTTTGTTTTGGTGATCTCCTCTCCCTCTGACCCGTTCCGGATCCTCAGTTCCTTCTGCTCTTGGTCTCCTTCCTTCGTCCTCTTGCTCCCCACCTGTCGCTATTTGCTTTTTGGACATTCCCGGCTCCTGGAGTACCCGTGTTTTCTGACTTTATCCAGGAGATTGGGTGACTGCCCTGTAGCTGAACTTTCAGTTATTTACGTTGATCTGAGAGTCCCGGCCCACTGTCCTGTTACTTTCATC
>ML838498.1:22693-44274 GCA_009831015.1 Picea engelmannii | reverse complement strand
TTCATATCCTTCCTTTAAAAATAACTTAATTCAACAAAGGATTAAAATACGTAAGTTTCTTTATAACCTAACAATTATGAGAAAAATGATTGGAAATGGTTGTTATCTAGGGTAGAGAGGGTAATTAACCTCTGGTGCAACAAATGGTTATCCATGGGTGTAAGGTTAGTCTTAGTAAAATCAATTCTAGAGGTGACTCCTATTTACTGGCATATTCTAACTTATATCTCAAAAGGCATTTTAGAGAAAATCAGAAGGGTGACTTTCATATTCTTATGGTTGGGAAATAGAGAAAAAAAAAGATTCCTCTAGTCAAGTGGCAAGCAATAACAAAGTTAAATGATTTGGGGGACTTGGGAATCCATCTTTCATTTTGGAAAAGCTCTAGTGGCTAAAAGTGTATGGAGATTGGTATGTAAAAAAGGGATTTGGAACCAAATTTTAGTCTAGAAATCTATAGAGCCAAGATCATGAGAGGATGGGATTAGAAGGCCCACCAAATCCACACTCAATGCTTCCATAATATGAAAAACAATGGTTCAAGATTTCACTTTGATAAGAAATTGGATTGCATTGAAGGTAGGGAGAGGAAAAAGAGTAAGGATTGGAATAAATTCATGGGTAGGCAGTGGAAGTGAATACAAGCTCTTGGAATCAGTGATCAATATTTTGTGTAAACAATGTATATTCAATTTGGATACAATTGCCTCACCTGAAACTTATTCCATATGGCATAAGGACTAGAGAAAGGCACAACAATTAGGACTGGATGATCAAGATAAGTAATAGTGGAAAGGTTACATAGATAAGATTAAAGTGTCTCATGTTAATATCGAGGATATAGAGCATCAATTGGTTTGGTCAAAGAACCGAGCTTTGGGTCTTTTTACCCTGAGACTTGGATATCAAGTTATGTGTCATTTTGATAAATTAGAGGAAGCTCAATGGTTGTGGAAAGGGTTATGGAAAATCAAATCTCCATTGAAGGCTCAAGTTTTTATGTGGATGGCTATCAAAAACAAATTTTAGCATAGGATGACACTAAGAAAAGAAACAGGGTTGGGTCGAACAAGTGCATTTTATGTAAAAATCAAGAGGAAGACATAATCCATATACTCTTCTTTGTCATTACTCTAAAGAAGTATGGAAATAAATGGATTTTATTGCAAGTATAAAGGATGGTTGGCAAGAAGTACTAAAGATCAATGTAATTTCAAAGGTCTACCTTTAATTACCTTTTGAGAAAAATGGTTAGCCTGAAACACTAGAGTTTTTGAAGTTAAAAACATTCCACCTTTCCAATGTGCCACTCAAGCAAAATCAATATTCACTAGTTTCAAAATTGGTTCTAACACCAAGGAGCAAAGGCAATTGATTCATCCCCAAACCAACAAATCTTGAGCATGGGGGTATTTGACGGTGCTAGTCAAAATACCTCTAGAAAAAGTGGAGTTGGTGGAATATTCTATCCAAATGACTCTCACAATGTCAATTTCATTTATCATGTCCTCAATTTGTCTCCTTCACTGGCTTTTGAATAAATCCCTTGAACATTGGCTCTAAGTTAGCTCCACTATAATGATAATGGTAGGGTTACAAAATATACTAATTTTCTCTCCATGCAACAAGTGCATGTTAAATGCAACAACCCTTCCTAGAAATGTTGTTGTCAAATGCTTGAAAAAGCCACCCCCCTTTTCCACACAATGAAGGTTATTATGAGACTACGTTAAGAAACACTACACATCACATGACCAAGTTGATCAGTGAACAATGGGATGATGAGAAGTCAAAGAATGGACCAATTTTACAAATCTCTGCTAAATATATTCATGCAAATATCAAAGATCCTATGGAGAATGCTTTGATTTATATAATCGATAAATTGTGCCTAAATAATTATACTCTCCTTGAAATGGGTACATGGAATATTGATTTTGTGACAAGGTTATGTGTAACAGGATTTTTACAATTTACTTCAAAAAGAATATAGATCAAGAGGAATCCCTATGGCTCTAAGTCAATGTGGCATTTTCTTGGAACCGTGGTTTCTAGAATTTAACTCAACAACCATGACATTATCTTCCACACCAATTTGGGAAAGATTCCTAAACCTCCTTGTACCTTTGTGGAAAGATGGAGTTAAGTAACTTATTAGAAATTCCCTGGTTAATCATAATCAATTTTATAAAAGCAATGAACAAGGGAAAAATATGCATGGACTTAAACCCAAGCATATGTTTACATGATAAAGCATTTATCATAAAGATTGTTGATGGAGTTAATTACTAGATTACGAGAACGTGACATTTAGATGTAGATATTGTTACGATGAAAGAGATATAGTGGAAATGTATCTAAGGAAATAATGTATTTGTTAACAAACATCAAAGTAAAAGGTGAACCTTCTTAAGGAGGTTCACAATGGCTTTAAAAAAGTTAAGAAAAAAAGGAAAAGAAAATCAAATTGGATTAAAAAACTTGTGGGAAAAGAAAGGAACAAAATCCAATATCTCAAAATGACAAAACTCCCATTGGAATCCCAAGCAACAAAGAAACATGCTTCTAAGGAATGATCCAGAGGATGCAATCTTAACTCCAATGAAGTTGGTTAAGTAAAGAATTAGAAAACAACCTTTGATATGTATGCAACTACATCAAACATTTAACCACAATGTCTTTATTTAAATGAGAAACAAATGTCCGAAAAACAACATTGAAATACCTTACTTAGAGCTAGTAGAGGTGGCATTAGAGTCAATTCAAAAAACTTCTCGCTCATAATCATTTTTCAACAAATTTAACCATGCATTAGGTAACATTTAGAATCAACTCATATAGGATGGTTTATCAACATGGGTAAGGTGGATTGGTGAAAGTTATAGCTCGTCTTAGAGGAGACCCATGTTCAAAGCCCATGGAGAACATGTTTAGGATACAAGGTCAATAAAATGTAATTTGTACCATGTTAGTATAGCATAGGGTTCATAGCGCCCTGTAAGAAAAACAAAAGAACTTACAAATACCAAAAAAATGAATTGTTGAGGCACCAACATTTTTCCTTCAACTTTTATATTTTTGTTATTAGACATACTATTATGATTGACATAACATTGATTTTACTATTAGCATTGAGTGTAGGTGTGTTGGAAAGCTTAGAAAAGGACCAAATCCTAAAAATGGGCCAAAAGCATATAGTACTTTGTTTTAGTATGGCAATATGGAAAATCATAGTTCAAGGGAATCAAGTAACAATAAAAAAAATGGTCTATGAAGCTAAAGCAAGGACCAAATTTTGAATATCGAGGCTAGAGCAATCTTTAGTAAATGAAATCAAATTGCTCTTACAAACTCTTAACTAATTCATAATCAATCAATATGCAAATCTATATATTTTATGAAGCATACTACGAAATGAGTGAGGGGGAATGCCAAAAGGTATTGAGTAAAAAAAATTATGATGTGAGAAGGAATGTTATGGTCAAGTTTTCAAAAAACGAAGTGTAAAATCTATATATGTAAAAATGAAATGAGTGAGGGGGAATGCCAAAAGGTATTGGGTAAAAAAAATAATGATGTGAGAAGGAATGTTATGGTCAAGTTTTCACTAAAAAGGTGTAAAATCTATATATGTAAAAACATAAGAGATGCATATTATAATTGTTGCTATATAAATTTATGGATACTACATTTAGCAAGAAAATATGAAACAAAAACCTAGCAATAATTTTTTAGAGTGAGGTCTTGGGAATTTGAACTATGTTACTAGTAACTCAATTATAAAAATTGCCTTCAAACATCCATAAGATCTTGTCATGCCATTGTTACAAGAGAATGTGAAATGAAGTGTGGTTATTTGAAAGTGCATAGTAGATTAGTTTGCGTTAAAAATGTTACTAAATAGATCATAAGTGGAATCATTACAAGCACACTAAGAAACAAAGGAAATTCATGATGCATACAAATCACACATGGAGCACAAAAGTTATAGAAATGACACATGGAAAAACTATATCGATATGAAAAGAGTTGTACTGTGTCAAAGTGACAAAACCTATAAACTTAATTCTTCTTTCTTTTGGAGTGAGACATATGTACTATTTTTTTGCATAGTGTTCTAAGGAGAAGGCAACTAATATTTGCAGTCACACTAAAAGGGTGATGTGTGAAATTGTTGTGAAGTTTACATCCCGACATTCAAAGTTTACAATATTGTAATGACATATGTAATGGACAACCTATAAAGAAAGAAAATTGTAATTACATACCCATCCTTCAATGGTTGCCTTTGTTAATGTAAGTTCTTGGGATTTATGTATAGTCAAAGCCCATGCCATCTCGAGCAAGATTTTTTCCTTGTTGCCACGCTTTATGGTTATAATTGATACATTATTCTATTTTCGTTGGTCTCATAATGGATTGACATAAGTATGAAACTCCACATTAACGTGTGCTAGCACAAGTTGGAAGAGCCTGATCCACATGTGTAGGAAATTTGTGTGGTCCTAGAGATTCATTTACCTAGCTTACTTGGACCCACAAATTGCATGTCAATATAACTTGTTGTTTGATTCATAACAATGTTTGTGTTCTAGTTGATGGTTGTTGGGTCAAATATATGCATTAATTTATCAACATTAAATTATCGACTGTGAGTTCGTAAACTTAGAGATGAAAGCACAATAAATGCAGGATTGGAGCTAGTCTATCCTAATCTAAAGTCGGCAAGCACACTTCAAAATGAATGAAAGCATAACTAGAATTAAAATCAAAGTGCAGAAATAAAAGGAAATTTAAACTATGGAAAAACCAAATTAAAGCAAATTAGCTAAAGGGAAAATCAAACAAATAGGAAATGAAATATGAATTTAAACTATGCAAGCGAGATGTCCCTCAAAAATACACCCAAGAATGTTAGTATGCAATTAGTTTTGTTTATGTACAAAAATGAATGTGCGAGTACATGATTTATTTTGTTTTAGGTACATGAATGTGTTGGTACGAGATTTAGAATGATATTGTTTCTCGTGGATAATCCAATTAACGTTGCATTCACACCTATATAACAATAACACTTAACAATATTTAACAAAACTCTATTGAATAAAACAATACATAATTACAACATAACAAACATAATATGAAACAAATAACAATTATGTGAACAATATTATAATAGCCAACTTAACAACGTTTACCAAAACCTTGATAAATGAGACAACATTTAATTATAACTTAACATAATGTACAACAAACTAAACAAAATATGTTAACAAAAACATTACAACAAGCAAACTATTAAACAAACGATTAACAAAACATTATAATCATATAACAAAACGTTACGAGTATACAACAAAGAAACAATAAACAAACGTATAATAAACATTATAGCAATTAACAACACAACATTCAACATATAACACAATATTCAACATATAATCAAATAAACAAAATACAATACATAACAAAAATAATACCACCTGCAATCAACACAAATCAACTTAAAAAGTAGCCATTTGAGAACATATTAAAATTAAACAATATAACACCGTATATAAGAGACCAATAACATGAAACAACAAATAAAACCTAAAAATATACAATGTACAGCTCCGCAACATCAAAGTAATACAAGGTATGGGAACAAAGATACTACTGGGCGTGAGGAGGGAAAAACTAATGGATAGATGTGCAAACTCGGCACAGGGAGTGAGTCAAACCAACAGAGAGGAAGGAATTTCAACGTAGTAGCTGGATGTTAATTAGAGAATTGTGCATAACGAGAAATGGAAGTGATTTGAAATTAGTGTATGAAAGAAAGGACGGCGGTGTTAATCTGAGGAGAAATCTCACGAAATTATTAAAATAATACAAACTGAAATTAAACGCACGCAATAACAATTTAACCAATAAGAAAATCTAATTAATAAATAAAAAACGACATAAATTAAATGCACACAAAAATAAAACAAATCAAACCAAATTATAATTGTTATAACAAGGAGATCACTAGGGTGTTATCTTGTCAAGGGGCCCTTCCTGACTGATCCACGCTCTTGGCTACGAACTCAACCTAACGTATTTGCAACAAATCAACCAGATCTAATTCTCATTTATTTTCAAACTTTGGTTACAAATAAATCGTCTCCATGTACGTATTTTTTTTCTCCCCCTCTATTACAAAACATATATATAAAAAAGCCTCCGCAATTAATGAATCGACACAATAGAAAAATAGTTATCGTAACAAATAGATCACATTGGGTTTGATTCTACCCACCCACTTTAGTAAACATTTAAAACAATCATATCAGGTTTGATCTTGTATGCCATTAGGGAAACCTTCCAATTTATATGAACTGCAATTCATTCAATAACTTGAAGATGTGTCACAACATAGATCCTGGCGTAACTTGAGCATATTCGTGATGAAGAACCAACCATAATTCTCAAACCGTGCCATTTTTTAGAAAACGGCTTTATTGATGACCAATTTGCTATGATGGGAACAAAACCCATGCTCCAGATTCTTTATATTTATCTTTATTTGCACAAAAATCGAGGCCAAAATTAACTGTCTAGAACTTTTATTAATTTGGCTGAATTATTTCCCTTGAGTTGGAGGCCCACACGTATGACCTAGGTGGATTTTGACACATGGGTCTGTATGCTGATGTCTCTACAGAGAAAACCCATGTTTCTGATTTTTTCCTCAAAGTGCATGAATATGCTAAACAATGACAGGTATCAGAATGATAATATTGGTGCATAAATATTTAACTATTGTTATGGTACAAGAACATTGATTGTTCTAGTACAAGAATCACACTTCTCAAACTGTCATCAATAAACCATGATATAATCATCTTTTAGCCACTAAAAGCATAGAAATTACGATGTATTAACCACACTCGATATAATGACGAATGATGGTGTTTAATTAGGGTTTATAGTTTGTATTGACAATGCAATGCGGGAAAATATGTAATAATTAATGTTTTTCTATAGCGGAAAACATGGCAA
Source organism: Picea engelmannii (assembly GCA_009831015.1). Lineage (NCBI taxonomy): Eukaryota > Viridiplantae > Streptophyta > Pinopsida > Pinales > Pinaceae > Picea > Picea engelmannii. The sequence continues at coordinate 37,248 of ML838498.1, read as the reverse complement.
AAGTGGAGCTCAACAATGGTTGTCATTGTGTTTAGGTTCATCACAGTTAAGATATTCAATGAGACTAGGTGTAAATGGCGTGTTCAATGCTTAACACATCCATAATGAATGAATTATTATGTAATTTGTGCTTAAACTTTTGAAATCTTCTAAAATCTCAATGTGACGGCATAAATTTTTTGATACTACATGTGAATATTTTCAAATGTATTCAAGTATTTCATTTTAAGATCTTATAACTTGATGGTACCAATCTACTATTACACATTAAAAACATAATAATTATAAGAATATTGTGAATCTACCATTACACATTAAAAACATAATAGTTATAAGAATATTGTGAAATGCATAGTTGATATCTTAATCTGAGAAATAAGCAATGAACATAACTAAGTAGATTGGTAGAGTATATATGGACATATGGTGAATAATATCAAGGCAATGGAGTTTGTGGGATTTGGTCTTAGGAGTACATGAAATCGAGGAGGGAATGAGAACACCAAAGGAAAAGGTGGGGAGCATGGAAATGGGAGGCATACAAACAAAGGTGGAATGCTCATCAAGGGTTGAGGATGGGGACAAGGAATATATAGAGGAGGGAAACCAACTCTAGTTTTGGTAGAAGAGGAATATTTGTAGGCAAAAATGAAGTATCCATGCCACTTCATTATCCTCTTCTAACTCCGTGCAATGCATGAAATGCTTGTGACAATTCATGATATAATGAGATGGTGATATCTACATGAGAACACAACTTACTTTGGAAACAAATGGATAATGAAGGCAATAGAAACGTGTTTTCCATTAATGTCTAAAGAATAGTTTACCATAAGTTGTTTGAACTCCCATAAAATCCTTTGAATTTGCAACTACACCAATCATGTAAGGTTCATGTGCACCATCACCCATATATGTGTATACCATACATGTATACTAAGAACAAGTTTGTAGTTGGTTGTCATTCCTAGTAGTAGACATTCCTACTAAAGGCAATCCAACCTTGATATCAAGTTCCTTGTCGACAATCATCGACCTTGAATTTTGCTAGGAAGTCATCTTACTATCCCAGGTGTCATGTAGACTTGCAATGTCAGGTCCACATGAATGTAGGGATGTGTACAAATTCATATCATACAATTCCATCTATGTGATGCATAAGGGGTGGAGAGATCTTAAGCCACTCAAAACGAACTAGAAAACGAAATCTAGTGAAACTTTGGGGGAAAAGTTCTGATTGATCCACTACATTTAAAAAAACTTTGAGGATCTAGTTCGATTCATAAATGTCGAAACCTATAGGGGAGAAATTTGACCATGAGTATAACTTGGATCATAGTGGAACAATGATAGGGGTTGATGTTTTGGTTGGATTATGGGTAAAATTTTATTTGTAAAGGGGGTGGTTTTGAGTACCAATTATCCTACATCGGGGATGATTGTAAAATCTTGGCTACTTCAAGGAATCAAATAATCTACGATGAATTAAATATTGTTGCAACCATCAAATTCTTAAAACCCAACTTGATTTATTGACATGTTTAAATAAAGTGGAGACTTGAGCGAGAGGCGACAAAAACAGGTGAGTAGGTTGCAGGGATATGACTTTGGCATCGAGTATGTAAAGGGAAAGAAGAATATAATTGTTGATGCCCTTTCTAGGAAACCTGCAGCCTTTTCCATGTTTGAGATCTCAATAGACTAGAAATCCATTGTCTTGCTGGAGTACTCCAAGAATACTTTCACATGTGATCTGATGGAGGGTATTATTCAGGATGACAGGTACATAGTAGTAGATGACACCATCTACTACAAAGATAGGATCTATCTTGTTCATGAGTCCACACTCAAGGATAAGATCCTGAGAGCAGTACATGAAGCGCCATTGGTAGGGCATCCAAGATATATGAAGACCTACAAGTAGGTGAGGGAGATATTCTCTTGGAAGGGTCTCAAGGAGGATGTATTACGATATGTGAGGGAGTGCACGACTTGTCATCAAAACAAGTCAGAGCTCACACATCATGCAAGTTTACTCCATCCATTACCTATTTCAGAGCGGAAGTGGGAAAGCATTTCCATGGACTTCATTACAGGGTTGTAGAAGGTACATGGAAAGGACTGTATCTATGTGGTGGTGGACAGGTTGACCAAGTATGCACACTTCTTTTCCATTGCTTCAAAGTCTAGCGCATCGTAGGTGGCAAAAATATTCTTCAGGGAGGTGTTCATGCTACATGGTCTTCCGAGATACATAGTGAGTGACCGAGACAATAGGTTTCTCAACAAATTTTGGCAAGAGTTGTTCAGGTTATCAGGGAGGGATTTGGCACCTAGCACCAACTATCATCTGCAGACATAGATCATGAACAAGTGGATCAAACGATATTTGCATAACTATGTGTCACGACAACAAAGGGCGTGGATAGAGTGGTTGCATCTTTGAGATCACTGTTATAATACCACTCATCACATGTCCATAGGGATGAGTCCATTCAAGGAATTATATGGTTACAATGCCCCGTCATTTATGGATTTGGAATTTGGGGAGAGCAGGGTCCCCAAGCCCAAATATTGGTTGCAGGAGAGCTAGAACATCTTGAGAGTCATGAAGGAGAACTTACATGTCACTAAAAATCAGTAGAATGTGTATGCAGATACGCACAAAGTGGAGTGCAGCTTTGAGGTTAGGGATTTGGTCTTTCTCAAGTTGTAGCCTTACAAATAATCTTCACTACAGAAGAATGGCGCGAAGAAGCTAAAGACTCGTCCATGGACCCTAGAGGGTGATCAGGAGAGTCAAAGAGGTAGTTTATGAGTTGGAGTTTCCAAAGGGTAGCAGGATCCATAACATCTTCCATGTATCTTGCCTTAAGAAGGAGCTGGGAACATAGGTCACCAATTAGGCAAATCTTCCTCCGCTGGATGAGGAAGGAAAGTTGGTTCTGACTCCAGAGAGGATTGTTGATGTCAGAGTGATCCAAGAACACTCATAGAGGTATAGGAGGATCCAAAACACTGAAAGAGGTCTAGGAGGATCCATAAAAGCTCAAAATTTGACCGTCTCAAATGCTCTCAAAAAATACATCATTGTGTAGAGCTCGGCGATAGATTTTCAATGACATAAAAATCGCCTCAAACATAGCTCATATGCCAAAGTTATAGGAGGTCAAAGTTCATGTCAAACAAGGCAAAAGTCAAAGTCAAGGTGACATGTGTCACCCTGGAAGGGTGACACATGTCCTCTCCGTACAATAGGATGATGCCAACATGATGCAGAGTGACATCAACAAGGTGACGTGGTAGCACGACAACATGCCACATGTCACCCGAAAATGGACTTTTCAAGGTCCATTTGGACCAATAAAATTTTGACAAGCGTCAACCATATGATGACGCATCAGATGATGTGGAAAGCTAGAATAGGCATACAGGTGGACCAATGGGTGATAGAAAAGTTGCAGTCTATACGTACAAGTGGCAAACAGGTTATCACCGATGTGGTAGGGGTAGTACAGTTGGTCAATGACAGGCCACCACATTGGCCAATCAAATGGTGCCACATGGCACCTTCCTGAAGGCCAAGTTAGCGTGGGGATTAAAAAAGTGCCCCATGGGGGGCGGATCGAATGCATCTGGTTTTAACTATACAAAAAACATACTATATATAGGAGTCTGCGGGGATTGAACCCTGGACCTCCTATTATATCCAATAACTTAACAAAACTCCGCTAACCAACATTCTGCCAACTTTAGTTGGTTGTAACTACACAATAAATAATATTTAAAGTGGTAGCATGGAATCCAGACAGAGGTTAGCATTCGGTTCCAAACTAAGGCCTATATATGGGCACGTATTGCAAGGAGTTAGAAACACATATAAAGACAACACACATCCCAATGATGGCATGGATCCCGAGGATGTACGGATTGCATAGATTTGAAAGCAAGGAGAGGAGCCTAATTTGGTATTGTCTCAATATGCATGCCATGACGTATATTGACTGCATATAGGCATGTTTATACTCATTTTTCTCAATTTTCTGATAGGAGTTCAATAATGATGTTATTTTTGTGCTAAGAGGTCATTTGTGAATATCTTAGTCTAGATTTCCATTAATGAGTGCCATAGTGCATCGTTTGGTGTGTAAAGATGGTAAAATTGAGACAATTCAAAATATGGTCGAATTTCTACTCATTTTTCTCAGAATTTCGCAAGGAATTCAATGGTAAACTCATTTTCTGAGTTTGAGCAGTGGAATTTAAAGAGAGTCCATAAACTTGGCTTTGTAAGTCCATATTGTAATGTAATTTGACATTTTGAGATGATAAGAGGTAGTCTTACTGTCTAGAAGGGACTTGAAGTTGAATTAATATATGTCATCAATATTGTATAACTTGAGTTCTTTTATTTTAGGTCATGTTATATCATGTTTGGTAACATCCTGCTCTTGCACACACCTGATTGGACTTATTCTTTGAGGACACTTGCGTGCGAGTGATCCGGTTCATTATATGATTGACTGTTTCGATTACAGATTATGATGATGTTGTGGATTTGATGTTATGACATTTTATTATATTTATATCAACATGTGCTATTGACTAGTTTTTCCTAAGTGTGCAGGAGTCTGGATCGATTGAGGATGCCGAGGGCATCGATGAACCCCCTTGGACTCCATATCGAGTCAGGGAGTGGACTGTTATGGTTTGAGTGTTTTTGATATTGCATATGTGACATATGACTAGAATATTATGATGATGATTTTGGATCACTAACATGTTTTGTTGTTGGATGCATGTTGATGATAGCTTGCTAACCAGACTCACATTTGGAGTAAAGGGGTCACGCATGACAACCAAAGATATTTAGGGAGAGGTGTGGCAGCAGCCCCACCACAACCTACTAGCATTCCCACCGTGGCTCAAACTGTAGGTTAACGATTACCTAGTTCGAGCGATCCACGATGCCGTGAGGGCAGACTGTGACAGTCACTCATGATGATTCTAAGGGGCGCGCAATAAGGCAGGGTCCTTATTCCTTAGAGGCCCTTAGTCTCCCACAAGGTCACCTGACAGAGTATTGACTCCAGGGGCTTGACATCTACCAAAATCAGTCAAGAGGCGAGTGGCACCCTTGGAGCACGTAGTGCGTCTTGAAGGGCATGTCGCGTAAAATAAACATGAATGCAGGTGAGTGGCACCCTTGGAGCACATAGTGCGTCTTGAAGGGCGCATCGCGATTTTAACTCTGTAAGTTAATGAACCTAGTACCTAGAAAACTATGTCTCCTCAGAACCTTGTCAACCTTAAAATGAATGATTGTATGAGTAAATATTTATAATTTAAATTCCCTTAAAAACTTTTGCCGAGCTTGGTAAATTGAAGCCTAGGTCTAAGTAGGACTTGTGAACAAAAAAAAAAACTAAATAGACAAGGGGGGATGAAGAAAATTCAAACATAATAATTAAATAAAATTTTAACGGAGGATTAAAATATTTAAAAGATTAATTGTTGACTAAGTACAAACTTGCTAATTTAGAACTTAGACCAAAAAGGGAAACTTAAAGAAAAAGGGAATGTGGAACATAGAATGGAATCTAGCCTAGAGAACTTTCTAATTTCTAACTCAACTAGGCTATAAGAAAGGTGTCGGTCATTAAAAGGAATGTAAGGGAATAAAAGGACATTGAGGAGCGTTTTTAGGAACGCTTTTAGGTGGGTGAGGGAAATTGTCCATTTAAATTAATTAATTAATTAAATTCTGGTGCAACTAAGGGATCGGGTGACATGTGTACGGGGGAGGTTATCCTAATTAAATTTAATAAAAAGAATCTAATGATAGTTTTGGAAACTAATCACTAAGAAAACTCTATAAAAGGAATGGTAGAGGAGGAGTATGGATCACGTCTGGTATGCGTAAGGTTATGCTGCTGGATTTCAATCTTGACTGAATTTTTCTTGTTGGAGTTGGGATACCCAGCTCGGAAAACGAGTCGTAGCTTGACCTTGCGAGGTGAGCTGGGAGCTAGTTTTTTCTCTGGTAATTTGTGTGGCCCCTTTGCGTCTCGAGGGGCTCAAGGGGAGGAAGAGTACCCCTAGCGTTGGCTGGAAGGTACCGACAAGGTCTCAGCAGTTAGTCGGCAGAAGCTAGGTGGAGCACAAGACTTTGAGTGGGAATCTTCTTCAATTTTATCATCTTCGTCCAATTACGGTATGCAAGTTTAGTAATTATAGTTACTTACATTCCACAATGTATACATTAGTAAATTATTATAAGAGTTATTGATGTATTACATGAATAAGATATATACCCGAATGAGAATCTGGTTAAATCGATGTAGTACTTGTAATCGATCTGGAAATGTTCATGAAAATGACGTTTGGTTTTCTCTAATTATTGTGATGTGCAATCGATAGGATCAATAGTATATTCTGTTAATAATATGGTTGTGATTTCTTTGTTAAAACTTATAGCTGTAATCTTGGACTAATCTATTGAAATTTTCCTGAATAACAAGTTCATTATCTATTTCCATTAGCTATGGTAATCTGAATCAATACTTGTGTAACCATGTAATACAATGGAATTATGTGTATAGTCTTGGATGCATTATGTGCTGTATAATTGATTATGTTTTGAATATCAAGGAATGTTATATTTTTATAGCAATGTGAGCAAATCGAAGATTCTTCCTCTGTGTTCCATTTATCAATGACTGTATTTTATTTGTTTCTTAGAAAATAATAGAAAAAAAAATCATGTACAACCATTGATCACATAGACCCTTTTCCCTCTGTAAATTTTATAAAAAGGGTTCAGACTATTCGAACTAGAAAATATAAAAGGTTGAAGCTATCAAAGAAACCATCGCCACATTTCTTGTTCCCTTTTTATCCAGGGTTGCGATATGCATATGCATAATGCCACCAAATTTTTCCGTTGCAATGAAATTAATCATGAATGCAACCTAGTCTTTCTGCTGCAACCCAATTATAGTTAGTTGGTTTGCCAAAAAGTTATCTTTACAACCACGAGTTCACTTCTGGAGAGAAAACCAATTATTTCTCTACAACGATGACATCCCTGGAAGGAAAAACGCGTTATTCTTGTTGCCACAATTTTATCCTTGAACGCAACAAAGGTCAACTGCTCCAACAAATATTCCTTGGGCTCTTGCCTCGTTTTCTTTAAAAATAAAATGTCTTCACTCCCAAAACCATGCATTGAAGGCACCAACCTTCCTTGGCCCTTTTTCCTCCCTCAATTATAAAATTGATTATTCTATGATGAGACCGATGATTGTAGACTCTGATGATTTATATAATTGCATGGATTGATTATGATTGGTTGTGTAAATTGGATTTTTCTTGCACATTGTAGATGAATGATTGATTTAGTTTGTGTTCTAATGCATTGATAAATATTGATGAGGCTGAATGGATTTGGAACTAGAGTATTAATGCGTAGTTAACTAAAGTTTATGTTTGATAGGTAATGGTAATGAGTACCCTTGCCCATGGTTAATTGATTTATTAATGATGTTATTGTCCTTTTGTTAAAAAAAATAAATTACTTGTTGTACGTCGAGGCGTCACAACGGTCAGGGTCACTACATATGGTATCAGAGCCGGTTCAACCCGTGACTTGGGATCACTACAACTTCCATTGATTATATACTTGATTATAACATGTCACTAATTAAATTGATTTGTATTCATGCAGGTAATCATGGCTAGAGGACGTTGTGGAGGCAGACGACGGGGTTCTAGGGGAGGAGGCGTGACTCCTCGAGTAGCATCCATGCCCAAGGGATCTAACCCCCAGGGAGAAGAACATGTTGTCGGGAAGGAACATATAAATGTGGGCGATGTGGTTGGGCTGATGAGGTCCTTTCAGAGGATTTCAGAGGCACTAATCAACCGTTTGCATAGAGATGAGGCCAGGGTGTCGGCACCTCTCGAGGGTCCACCGCACACCCCGACCAATACTGGTAGCGTTCACCGCGGACTCGAGAAGGTAAAGTTTCTTGAGTTCTTTGGTGCCACGGATGACACAATCACTGAGGCATGGTTGCATAATATGGCGATGTGATTTGCACTTTGTGAGTATACTTCCAACATGAAGGTCTGCATGGCGGTATTCCAGCTGAAAGGGAGTGCTCTACTATGGTGGAAGATGCTTCTGGCGCAACTGAACATGGACATTGAGGACATGTCATGGGAACTATTTGAGGAGCGATTTTGGGAGAGGTATCGGTTTGAGGAATTCATTGAGCGACAACTCAATGAGTTCAACGCCTTGTGATACAGAGGCTGTAGGGTGCCCGAGTACGAGGTCCATTTCATGGAGTTGCTTCGGTATGCTCCCCACCTGAATACCGATAAGCTTAAGGTCAACAAGTTTGGGTTCGGCCTCAATGTCAACATTCGTGCAAAAGTGAGGATTATGATGCCTCAAAATTTGCACGATGCTGTCCAGAATGCCCTCATAACAGAGGAGGAGCTCATCAGTGGGGGTCAGAGCAGGACTCTGGCGAGACCAACAGGACAGATGACATTTGGTGCTCAACAACACCAGACACCAGCTAGGCATCCACCGAGATATCGAGCCACTTTGAGAGGATCCACTTTCACTACACCACGACGATCGACACCTCAACAACAAACTCCCTATAGAGGACCACAACACCAACAACAACGTCGACCGCAACAACAACAGTTTAGGCCTGTTCAGCAGAACAGACTAGGGTTCTAGGTTGGTGGGCTGTCAACTTCTACTTCAGGGACCAGGAGTACTAGACTGAAGACTAAGTGATGGACATGTGGAGAGCCACATTACCAATGTGACTGCCTAGTTCAGAGGACCAGAGAATCCAGATCAGCCGGACCCACTATCGTGGGAGATTTGGGCAAGGCCCATCGGATTCATGCAGTGATGAATAATCACCAGGCCGAGCAAGAGTCTACTGTGCTCGAGACGTCATGTACTATTCTTGATTAGACCCTTAGTATTTGGATAGATCTAGGTGCTACAAAGAGTTTTATTTCTGGTGCAATGCTAAAAATAATTAAGGTAAAGGCAGTCGATCAGGACGAGTTTTCTTTGTAGAAATGGCTTCAAAATCCAAACAGAAGGTTGGAGGGAGGGTTACAGGTTGTAGCCTTAACCTGGGAGAATTTTTCACGAAGGCCAACCTGTACGTCACAATATTAGGATCTTATGACGTCGTGATCGATATGGACTAGTTGGAATCACATGAGGCGATACTCAACTGTAAGATGAAACAATTAAGTTTGATCAATGATGAGGAACTAAGATGCATGATTGTATGTAGGAACTATGGAGTTTCGCTAAGGTTCATCTCTTCCATACAGCTGCGGAATAACATGCGCAAGGGATGCAAGATTTACACGATCTTTGTGTTGAATGAAAAGGGCGTCGCGGAAGGCCTAGAAAACCTTCCGTAGTGCGAGAGTTTGTGGACGTCTTCCCAGAGGAGTTACCAGGGTTTTCGTCGGAGAGGGAATTAGAATTTACCATCGACCTAAATCCAATAATTGAACCGATAATGAGAACACCTTATCGGATGTTGGCCCTAGAGTGGCAAGAGTTGAAAATGCAACTGAAGGAGTTGTTGGACCTAAGACTTATACATCCAAGTGTTTCACCATGGGGTGCACCTATTATTTTAATACGAAAGAAGGATGGGTCGTGGAGACTCTGCATTGACTACCATCAATTGAACAAGGCAACGATCAAGAACTAGTATCCGTTACCAAGGATTAACGATCTGTTTGATCAGATGAAGGGCGCGATGGTATTTTCAAAGATCGACTTAAGATCAGGGTATCACCAATTACAGATCAAGGAGGAAGACATTCCTAAGACTGCCTTTAAAATGAGGTTTGGACATTACGAGCTTACTATTTTACTGTTTGGACTGACAAATGCCCTAGGGGTATTTAAGATCGTGATGAACGGGGTGTTTCGCGAATACTTGGACAAGTTTTTTCAAGTATTCATTGACTATATTTTGATATATTCTCGGACAATGGTGGAGCATGAAGAAAACCTGCGCTTGGTACTATAGTGTCTACGAGAGAAGAAATTGTTTGGGAAACTGTCGAAATGCTCATTTTATCAATTGAAGATTCATTATTTAGGGCATGTCAACTCTGACGAAGGAATCATTGTGGATCCAACTAAGGTCAAGGTTATTATGGAATGGCCTACACCAACGAATGTCCTAGAAGTGCATAGCTTCATGGGTTTAACGGGATACTATCGACAATTCATCGAGGGATTTTCGAAGATAGCAAATCCGAATACAGAATTATAGAAGAAGAACAAGAATTTTGTTTGGACTGAGAAATGCGCGGAAGCATTTTAGAGGCTCAAGGAGTTGTTGACGACAACGTTGATACTAAAGGTTCCTGACATGGATGAGGACTTCTTGGTATGCACTGAGGCATCGAAGGAAGGCTTAGGCAAAGTCTTGATGCAAGACGGTTGAGTGATCGCTTACATCTCGAGAACGTTAAGAAGGCACGAGGAGAACTATGTGACACATGATTTGGAGTTGTTATCCATTGTGTATGCTTTGAGAGTGTGGAGACATTACCTTATCAGACGAAAATTCGAACTAAAAAACAGACCATTGTGGTTTACAACACATCTTTACGCAAAGTGCCTTGAACGCGCGACAAAGGCGTTGGTCGAAATTTCTTAGCGAGTACGATTTCGAGATTACCTACATAAAAGGAACAATGAATAGAGTGGTTGATACATTGAGTCGGAGACCACACATATTTTCGGTGATGCCTCTTCAAAAAAATCTATGTGAAAATATTCTAACGTTACAACACGACGATGATTGGTATAAAGAGGTTAAGTATTTTATCAGACAAAACACAATGATGGTACCAAAATTTGAGGGCTTTATTGTGGACAATGACGGATTATTGAGATTTAACAATCGGATTTATGTACCTTCCAATGACGAGTTGAGGAGTTTGATCCTAAACGAGGCTCATAAAGCAGTATACATGGCTCATCCAGGAGTCACGAAGATGATGGCAGACCTTATACCCTTATTCTTCTGGAAAGGAATGAAGGCAAACATAGTCAACTACGTGGAAAGATGTCTAGAATGTCAGCAGGTGAAGGTTGAACATAGACATCCGACAATATTAATACAACCACATGCTATCCTAGAATCGAAATGGGAGGCCATTTCGATGGATTTCATTGTTGGATTTCCCCTAACTGCAAGGAGACACGACTCAATTTTTCTAGTACTCGACACTCTGAGGAAGAGTGCTAATTTTATTCCTATGCGAACGACGTATCAAGTACTTGACATAGCTAGAGTTTTCATCAACCAGATTGTGAGGTTGCATGGTGTGCCTAAGAGGATCGTATCCGATCGATGATTGGTGTTTACAGGACGATTTTGGACTAGTTTCCAAGAGGCCTTGGGAACCCAACTTAACTTTAGTACCGCATATCACCCGGAGACAGATGGGCAAACCAATAAAATGAACCAAATCTTGGAGGATATGTTGTATATGTACGTGATGGACCAACAAAAGTGTTGGGAATAATTCTTGCCACTGGTAGAATTTGCTTATAACAACAGTTATCAAAGCACCATTAAGATGGTGCCATTCGAGTTTCTTTACGGGTGACCGTATCGAATGCCTTTGAGTTGGGATTGGCCTGAGGATAGGGTCCTGATGGGACCAAAAGAGATCCAAGAAATGGAATATCAAATGCAAACAATAAGACAAAGGATCAAGGAAGTGCAAGATCGATAGAATAATTATGTCGATGTTCATCATGTCGACCATAGTTAAGAAGTTGGCGATTGAGTCTTCCTGTGGGTGAAACCACACAAGAGTTCGATCAAGTTTAGAAAGGGTGCTAAAATATCTCCTAGGTTCGTATGACCCTTCGAGGTTGTGGAAAGGAAGGGGCCCGTTTCCTATCGACTAGCCTTGCCTTATTCTTTAAGGCATATGCACGATGTTTTTCACGTATCTATTTTGAGACATTATGATAGTGATTGTACACATGTGATTGACATGAGTTCCTTGCAGGTATCAGACGAGGGTGTGCTCATGACGGAGGCAATCCGCATTCTGAACCATCGCATTCGATAACTACAACGTCAAACAGTAGATCAGGTCAAGGTCCAGAGGGACAACTATAGTCCGCACTCGACGACCTGGGAGGACGCATATGATATGCATCAACAATTTCCATTTTTGTTAGATAGCTAGACATATAGATATTGTGAGATAATTTATTTCAGCACTTTTATACTGTGAAAATTTGGGCCAAAGTTTAAAACAAGAGGGGGCGTATGTAACATCCTGCTCTTGCGCACACCTGACTGGACTTATTCTTTGAGGGCACTTGCATGTGAGTGATCTGATTCATTATATGATTGACTGTTTCGATTACAGATTGTGATGATGCTATGGATCTGATGTTATGCTATTTTGTTATATTTATATCGATAGGTGCTATTGACTGGTTTTTCCTGAGTGTGCAGGATTCTGAACCGATTAAGGATGCCAAGTGAATCGATGAACCCCCTTGGAATCCGTATCGATTCAGAGAGTGGACTATTATGGTTTGAGTGTTTTTGATATTGCATATGTGACATATGACTAGAATATTCTGATGATGATTTTGGATTGCTGACATGTTTCTTTGTTGGATGCAGGCTGACGATAGATTGCTAACCAGATTCACATTTGGAGTAAAGGGGTCACGCATGAAAACCAAATATATTGAGGGAGAGGCGTGGCAACAACCTTGCCACAACCTACTATGATCTAAAAATGAAGAATACTTGAAATCTTGAAATTATTTGCAAGTAAATTTTATGTGTTAAAAGCAAATGGATCAACTTTGCAACACATTAATTAAAGGATTACTCATGCAAGATACAAATAAACAACAACATAATCAATGAACATAAGCACATAAACACAACAATTGATAAAGGAGTTCACCCCTCTCTTGGGCTACATCTCCTGGTCCAGCTTCCAATGGATCATTATTATTAATTGCTCAAAGTGCTAAAAAACATGCCTTACAATGCTCAAACTGACCAACAGACTGCTCCAATGGCTTTAGAGCGTCCAAAAACCCCTAGCTGGGCTTTTTCGGCACCTCGTTTGGCCAAAAAACGAAGAAGTTAGGCCTCCTAGAAGTCCCCCCTTCAAGCTTGCTATCTCTGCATCTACAAAACGCACCCTTGTGTCTTGAACCTGACACAAATGCAATTTAAAGCGTGAAAACCCAGCATCGAGCGTAACCGTGCCAATGGTGCGAACTGTAGGACGGCTATGGGCGCTCCAGCCCCTAACCGCCTAGCACCTGGGCACATGTGGTCATACGACCTCGTGCTATGGAAAAAAGGGCTAACTGTTTGAAACTTTTTTAAACATCCCGTGCGCTCCGATTGTGGTCACATGTGACATAATAGGACCGCGTGCTTTATACATGTGAATTACCCTGCGCCCATTTAACAACGGGTATGGTTGTATATATTATAAATATGACCGGGGGCTTTGGTTATGGTTTAGCATTCCTGCACGATACAACATGGTCACATATATGTATAACAATATGACCGCGGGTCGGGGCTAAGCCCCGACCCGTCCCCCCTTCAAACATTACTATATGCAAACTTAAATACAACAGAACTCGTATACATTACAAGGCATAAATGGTGGTCCATTGGCCGGACGGACTTTGTGAAGGCGCTATATGGTGGGGAAGTCCGAGGGTCGAACCCCACGGACTCCAATATATTTTAACAAACAAACCAATAGCTAATACCGGGGTGCCACGTGGCAGTCCATGACTGGGCCAAGTGGCACCCAATCACTTGTCCAAATGATGCCACGTGTCAGAATACTATTCATCCTCAGCCACCAACCAAACACTTCCATGTCATCATATGCCACATCAGCGTACGGTCATACGACCCTGCCACGTCAGCCTGTACGGACTGTATGGTCAACATCCTTTTTTTGCAGGTTTGACATTCCGAACAGATTGCGATATCTCTCGCTCCCGACGTCCGTTTGAGACGAAATGAGATGCGTTGGGTTCGCAATGATGAGGCCTATGCTCTCGTCCAGTTTGAAGTGATTATGAGCACTTTGAATTTTTGAGCAAAATTTGATCCCCTGATCACACCTCCCCATTGGAAAGCTTTTGGACCTCCAAAAGACTATTTTCAGTCTATGTGAAGATGAGGGTATAGTTCCCTCACCCTTCCAACCTCAATCCACTTGGCTTTGCTTGGATTCATCCCTTTAAGACCAACTCGAAGATACTCCACATTTCCTCGTTTTGAAGTTCGCATTCTCCTGTCAAGGATGGTGTCTTCATGCAGTTCTGTAAGATACTATGGGGAAAAATCATCTATGGAAGGAATCTGAACATGCTCTCCTTGATCATCAATCAATGGAGGCTCATACAATTTCAAATTCTCAACATTAACAACTGCATACATCTGCATATAAGGAGG
>ML838498.1:0-19129 GCA_009831015.1 Picea engelmannii | reverse complement strand
CTGAATTTTGGTTTCATCATCTTGAATTTTTTGTATTCTACAATATACCTCAATTTGATGTATCCAATTATCTAACTTCTCAGCATTAACTTCTCCATTGTATATTGGCAATTCAAATTTTATATCAAGCTTTAATGAAGGAAATTGCGAAGGAGTTTTACCATGCCCCTTTGGAGAATTCGGAAGAGGTCTTGAACTGGTAGAAGAAGAAGAAGAAGATGGAGGAGAGGGTGGTGGAGAAGCACCATTCCCTCCATTTCCGTTTGGAGTTTTGTCACCACTGCTTCCCTTATGCCTTGAAGGGTTGGAGCCTTCACCTTGCGACAATATGTTCCTTTCCATCAAGATCTTCATCATCTCTCTCATCTCCATGACAGCCTTTCTGAGATCTTCATCTTCTGCAGGAACATGTTCATGACTTTCTGCATGAGCCATACTTGGTGAATGCCTCCTTGAAACTTGCGATGATGGTATATGCTTCCTCCTTGAAGGATGAGAACTTGGCTCCACAAGTTGACCTTCTCCTCTTGTGAGTTTCAACCTTGTGAGCATCAGAAACAAAACACTTGCAAACAATCAAGTCTTCAAAAACCAATGTTCTGATACCAACCTGATCTAAAAATGAAGAAGACTTGAAATCTTGAAATTATTTGCAAGTAAATTTTATGTGTTAAAAGAAAATGGATCAACTTTGCAACACATTGATTAAAGGATTACTCATGCAAGATACAAATAAACAACAACATAATCAATGAACATAAGCACAACAATTGATAAAGGAGTTCACCCCTCTCTTGGGCTACATCTCCTGGTCCAGCTTCCAATGGATCATTATTATTAATTGCTCAAAGTGATAAAAAACATGCCTTATAATGCTCAAACTAATCAACAAACTGCTCCAATGGCTTCAGAGCGTCCAAAAACCCCTAGCTGGGCTTTTTCAGCACCTCGTTTGGCCAAAAAATGAAGAAGTTAGGCCTCTTGGAAGTCCCCCCTTCAAGCTTGTTGTCTCTGCATCTACAAAATGCACCCTTGTGTCTTGAACCTGGTACACACACAATTTAAAGCGTGAAAACCCAGCACCGGGCGCAACCGCGCCAACGGTGTGAACTATAGGACAGTTATGGGCGCTCTAGCCCCTAACCGCCTAGCACCTGGGCACATGTGGTCATACGACCTCACGCTATGGAAAAAAGGGCTAACTATTTGAAACCATTTTAAACACCTCGCGTGCTCCGGTTGTGGTCACATGTGACATAATAGGACCGCGTGCTTTATACATGTGAATTACCCCGTACCCATTTAACAACGGGTATGGTTGTATATATTATAAATATGACTGGGGGCTTTGGTTATGGTTTAACATTCCCGCGTGATACAACATGGTCACATATATGTATAACAATATGACCGCGGGTCGAGGCTAAGCCCCGACCCGTCCCCCCTTCAAACATTATTATATGCAAACTTAAATACAACAAAACTCGTATACATTACAAGGCATAAATGGTGGTCCGTTGGTCGGACGGACTTTGTGAAGGCGCTATATGGTGGGGAGGTACGAGGGTCGAACCCCATGGACTCCAATATATTTTAACAAACAAACCAATAGCTAATACCGGGGTGCCACGTGGCAGCCCATGACTGGGCCACGTGGCACCCAATCACTTGTCCAAACGATGCCACGTGTCAGAATACTATTCGTCCTCATCCACCAACCAAACACTGCCATGTCATCATATGCCGTGTCAGCGTACGGTCGTACGACCCTGCCACGTCATCCTGTACGGACTGTACAGACTGTACGGTCAACGTCCTTTTTTTGCCTGTTTGACATTCTGAACAGATTGCGATATCTCTCGTTCCCAACGTCTGTTTGAGACGAAACGAGTTGTGTTGGGTTCGCAATGACGAGGCCTACGCTCTCGTCCAGTTTGAAGCGATTCTGAGCACTTTGAATTTTTGAGCAAAATTTGATCCCCTGATCATACTAGCACTCTCGTCGTGGCTTGAACTATAGGTTAATGATTACCTAATTCGAGCGATCCATGATGCCATGAGGGCAGACTGTGATAGTCACTCATGATGATTCTAAGGGGCAGACAATAAGCCAGGGTCCTTATTCCTTAGAGGCCCTCAGTCTCCCAAAAGGTCACCTGACGGAGTATTGACTCTAGGGGCTTGATGTCTATCAAAATCAGTCAAGAGGTGAGTGGCACCCTTGGAGCACATAGTGCGTCTTGAAGGGCACGTTTTGTAAAATAAACATGAATGCAGGAGAGTGGCACCCTTGGAGCACGTAGTGCATCTTGAAGGGAACGTCGTGATTTTAACTGTGTAAGTTAATGAACCTAGTACCTAGAAAACTATGTCTCCTTAGGACCTGGGCAACCTTAAAATGAATGATTGTATGAGTAAATATTTATAATTTAAATTCCCTTGAAAACTTTTGCCGAGCCTAGTAAATTGAAGCCTAGGTCTAAGTAGGACTTGTGGACAAAAAAAAAAACTAAATAGACAAGGGGGGGATGAAGAAAATTCAAACATAATAATTAAACTAAATTTCAATGGAGGATCAAAATATTTAAAAGATTAATTGTTGACTAAGTACAAACTTGCTAATTCAAAACTTAGACCAAAAAGGGAAACTTAAAGAAAAATGGAATGTGAAACATAGAAGGGAATCTATCCTAGAGAACTTTCTAATTTCTAACTCATCTAGGCTTTAAGAAAGGTGTCGGTCATTAAAAGGAATGTAAGGGAATAAAGGGACATCGAGGATATTTTTTAGGTGGGTGAGGGAAATTGGCCATTTAAATTAATTAATTAATTAAATTCTGGTGCAACTAAGGGATTGGGTGACATGTGTACGAGGGAGGTTTACCCTAATTAAATTTAATAAAAAGAATCTAATGAGATTTTTGGCAAATAATCACTAAAAAAACTCTATAAAAGGAATGGCGGAGGAGGAGTATGGAATCTGGATCACGTCTGGTATGCGTAAGGTTATGTTTTTGGATTCCATTCTTGACTGAATTTTTCTTGTGGGAGTTGGGATAGCCATCTCGGAAAACGAGTGGTAGCTCGACTTTGCGAGGCGAGCTGGGAGCTAGTTTATTCTATGGTAGTGTGCGTGGCCCCTTTGCGGCTCGTGGGGCTTAGAGGGAATAAGAGTACCCCTAACATTTAATGGGAGGTACCGATGAGGTCTCAACGGTTAGCGTGCAGGAGCTGGGTGGAGCGCAAGACTTCTAGTGGGAATCTTCTTCAATTTTATCATCTTCCTCTGGTTACGATACACAAGTTTAGTAATTATAGTTACTTACATTCCACAATGTATACATTAGTAAATTATTAGAAGATTTATTGATGTATTACATGAATAATATATATACCCAAATGAGAATTTGGTTAAATTGATGTAGTACTTGTAATCGATTTGGAAATGTTCCTGAACGACGTTCAATTTTCTCTAATTATTGTGATGTAAAATCGATAGGATCAAAAGTATATTCTGTTAATAATATGGTTGTGATTTCTTTGTTAAAACTTATAGCTATGATCTTGGACTAATCTATTGAAATTTTACTAAATAACAAGTTCATTATCTATTTCCATTAGCTATGGTAATCTGAATCAATACTTCTGGAACCATGTAATACAATGGAATTATATGTATAGTCTTGGATGCATTATGTGCTGTATAATTGATTATGTTTTGAATATCAAGGAATGTCATATTTTTATAGCAATGTGAGCAAATATAAGATTCTTCCTCTGTGTTCCATTTAGCAATGAGTGTATTTTATTTGTTTCTTAGAAAATAATAGAAAAAAAAAATCTTGTACAACCATTGCTCACAGACCCTTTTCACTCTGTAAATTTTATAAAAAGGGTTTGGACTATTCGAACTGGAAAATATAAAAGGTTGAAACTATCAAAGAATCCATCACCACATTTCTTGTTCCCTTTTTATCCAGTGTTGCAGTATGTGTATGCCACCAAGTTTTTCCGCTGCAGTGAAATTAATCATGAATGCAACCTAGTCTTTCTGCTGCAACGTAGTTATAGTTAGTTAGCTTGCCACGACGCTAATGGACTGCCAGGAATGTCATTCTATAACAAGCGTTATGATAATAATTCACCATCGGGTTCCTGGCTGCCACTACCCATTTTTAAACCTTGTTGTACAATTATTGCTTCCAGTTTAATTAATTTACGCAGGCAAATTGAAT
The DNA here is from genome assembly GCA_009831015.1 of Picea engelmannii. Lineage (NCBI taxonomy): Eukaryota > Viridiplantae > Streptophyta > Pinopsida > Pinales > Pinaceae > Picea > Picea engelmannii. Next base: position 14,894 of record ML838498.1, on the reverse strand, counting down.
TACTGGTAGATGTTCCAGTTCTTATACAGTTGATATTTCCGTTTTTATACAGTTGTTGTTTCCATTTTATACAGTTGATGTTTATACAATTGAGGTTTCCATATTTTATACAGTTAATGTTTATACAATTGTTGCTTACGATTTTTATACAGTTGTTGTTTCCAGTTAAGTTAATTACCCGAACTAATTATAGTAATTATTGCGTTGCATGCTCATAGAAGATGGTTGAAAGCAAGTTAATTATTATGGGTGAGAATTTGCAGAGTTATCTCGATTGCGTTTTATAATTTACTTCCTAGATTAGAACGACATGAGATTATATGTGGACGCATTAGATAGGTAATGCATAATAAGATTAATATAAATTAATTACTAATGGAGTAAGCGACGTAGGATTTATCTTAATTCATGAAGTGGTTTAAGTGGAATGATTTACTTTATGTACCATTCTTTTACCTTATACAATCATTCAACACATAAACCTTCACATAAACCTTAAACCTTGATCTATTCTTAAGTCTGGTCTCTATAAGTTACTTGTTATAACAACTCCCTAAGAAGGTAGAGGCGATCTTAGAGTCATCTTGATAAGTTATCAAGTAATCTTTAAGAGATGTTTGATGGGTTTTGGACAATATTACCTAATTTGAGATCATCATTTTATATACATTAATTTAGTATACAATTAATAAATGTAATTAACCCATCTTGAATTAAATGATACTTAATAGAATTATACTCTTACTACATATTTATATTAATTGACATTAACTTAATATAGATATGGTATCCACAATACATTTCATTACATGTAGCATTAATTGTAATTATGTTAAGATAAAATGAATTGTCCTAAATACTGATACTTAGGAGTGCAATTATGATAATCTTATTGATTAAATTTTTCCGCCCTCAATTATAAACTTGATTATTCTATGATGAGACCGATGATTGTAGACTCTGTTGATTTAGCTAATTGCATGGATTGATTGTTATTGGTTGTGTACATTGGATTTTTCTTGCACCTTGTAGATGAATGATTGATTTAGTTTGTGTTCTAACTCACTCATAAATATTGATGAGGCTAGATGGATTTGGAACTAGAGTATTAATGTGTAGTTAATTAAAGTTGATTTGTTTGATAGTTAATGGTAATGAGTAACCTCGCCCATGGTTAATTGATTTATTAATGGTGTTATTGTCCTTTTGTTAAAAAAAATAAAAATAAAAAAATACTTGTTGTACGTCGAGGTGTCGCAACGGTCAGGGTCACTACATAATTCTTCAAATTAATCATCATTTTATGTAATTTTGGATAAGAAGCACATCATTATTTTTCTGCAAATCACCTCAATACGATCAAGAATTATCCTAAATCACGTTAGATGTTATATGTATATTTTAAAGGAATAAGTGTATCTAAGGATTTTCGGAACACAGAGAGAGGAGGCTGGGGAGCAGAGTCATATGGGAGTACCTAGTCACATGGAGAGGTTTGCCCGTAGAGGATGATACTTAGGGGGGAGGGCCAATTTCATGGCATCCTGATTTGGAGTTGCTTGAGGAAAAACAATCTCGGGAAGGGAGTATAGTAATGTTCCCTTCCAATTGATCATGACAGAGGATAACTTAGTAGCCTATACAACTCCTGTAGGGTATAGTCAATGAAGAAAAAGGGAGTCAAGGGGGTTTATTTAATGTCAATAGCTAGAAGATGTTACATTCTAAAGTGACATTAGGTAAAAAGATAAATAAATTAAACATTAAATGTGTCTTTTAATGTTTAAGTAAATATTAAGGGGAATAATGTTAATATTTCATCTGGTCAAAAAGGGGAAAGATCTAGAAGGCTTCGAAGAAGTATAAAGGAAGGGTAGCACTGCACCTTCATCATTATGATTTTGATCTCTTATTTGGAAGTTCTCTTGAGAGTCGAGTTTTCGTTGGGGTTTTGACAAAAATCTTCCTCTAAGAGTTTGGTTTCAATGGTGCAATACCCACCCTAGCTAAACGAGAGGGAAACCCATTAGAGATTTCCATTTGTAAATTCATATTGAGATTTGTCTCCAGTATTTGGGGTGCAACGATTTGATTGGTGGATCGTGACCTTCCTTGGAGGCTGATTCATTCCTTTTTTGGCAAGGTCATGGCACTTGGAGGGTTCCATGATGGTCAAATACCTCCCTTGAGCATGTCTCTTGAGGCAAGGGAGTCGTGGGGGCTCCAGATAGGGCCACGAGTCTCTTAGCGAGCTGGGTGGGGAAAGCGAGGAGGACCACAAGCCATTATATAAGGCTGTGGGTTATAGGAGAGGGGTCCAATATATCTAGTGTAGGCCGCAAAGGTTCTTAACAGGTTGTGGGGGTCTTTTACAGGTCGCAGGTCATCTTGGCAAGGATGGAGAGGTATATTAAGGGACAAAACCCCTTGGTGTAGGTCCACAAGGTAGAAATAGATAAGGTTGCATGGGTAAATCGAGGGGTCAACCCCCATATTTGGCAAGTCTGTCGTAGGCTCTTGAGTTAATCATCTGGTCGAAAAAGTGCCCTATTTGCTGCAGCCATGGACAATGGGGAGTTTAGATCAACTTGGAGAGTCTTTTGAGCAGTTGTAGCAGTTTGTGGAGTCATTGGCATCGATTTCTAGGTTTTTGTTTGAGTTTTGTAGTGTTTTTTGCAGTTACTATAACAACCATTAGATGATTTACTATTGTTGTATTTTCATATTCCACTCATAATAAATGATTCCAATGTTATCTCTTCCATTTGTGTACTTGGTTCACATGTAATATTTATTGCAAGAAAGTTGTTTGTAAAAAGTTATCCATCATATTTTGCATAAAGAATATATGAGTATAAATTGTTTGACATAAATACAACACCCAAACACCATAATTTGCATAGTAAACCATAATATCCTAGCTAGCTCCATTTGGGATATTACCGTTACCCAACTCAGAAAGTCTAAAACAAAGGGGGAGTTACATCATATGCATCTAGAGATCGACATAATAAGGGAAAACAAGTAGTTGTAAGCCTCATATGTGGTGGATTAGAACATGGAAAGACTTATTGATGAAGGGGATTCAAGATTTGCAAGGATGAAACTCAAGTCATTGACATTTCTAGGAGTATGGCCCTACCAATGGTCTCTCTTGAGAGAAATATTTGCCCCTTTTTAGAGCATCCAAACTCCTATGATAAACCATAAGATCAAGAAGAGACAAGGAAAGAGGAAGATTTAAAGCTAAAAAAAAGGAGCTTCGATAAGCAATCTTCTCATCCGCTATCAAAAGTGAAAGAGAAGGTTGATATCAAGCCTTATGAAGGTTGGGTAGACATAGTTAAGTTAAATCAATGGTTGCAACAATTATAATTTTTGTAAGCTTCTTTGCTATTGTCCAATATCCACAAAGTACTGCAAGTATCCTCTCATCCCAATCATCTATATTTATAGAACAAACCTTCATTAATCTCCATTCCAATATCTTGTTGAAGTCTTTTATAGTCCCATTGGCATGATGATGTTAAGGGCTACTCATGTGGTGTTGCACTATGATCTTGTGAGTCATGGTCTGGGTAATTTAGCCTATGAAGTGTTTTCCCTGATCACTTCTTAAAGTCCCGGGACACCCAAACCTAGAAATGATGTTCTCAAAGATAAATCTAGAATCCATATGCATGCTATAATCCTAGGTTGGTGATGCCTTTGTCCATCTAGTTAGGTAATCCATAACAATGATAATGTAACGGGCACTTGAATGTCTTGATGGTAGATTAATGAGCTTGATAAAATTGGTTTCCCATTTCTTGAATGGTTGTAGTGAAACCACCAGATGTAGTGACATCTCATCCCTTTTATATGGTCTCCTAGTTCTCTGACAAATGTTGGAATACTGATCATATTTATTTTGAGTCTTTGAACATAGTTGGCCACCAAAATCCCAACTATAGTATTTTTCAAGCTATGGCCTTTCCACCATAGTGTCCTCCTACTACACCATCATGGCTTGCCCATAAAATTCTGATCTTTCATGATCCATCATGAAACATCTAATGATGACATCTACCCCTATCTTGTATAACTAGCATGGAATCCACCAATATACGATTGCTTAGATGACCAATAGTTTCCTTTGTGTTGTTGAGTATCCATGTGACACGAGCCATATGGTGAGGGAAATAGATATATTTCTAGATAATCTGGTACTGCTTCAATCCTCAATACTTTCACATTTGGAAGCTAGTCATCTAATGACCCTCTAGATTCAATCGTTATTACTCTAGACAAATGGTTTGGTTTGACATTCATCCTTATTAGATTCACTATGAATTTGAAATCAAATTCTTGGAATAACAAACCATCTACAAATCCTACCTTCTAGCACGGGCTTATTCACTAAATACTTAAGGGTTGAGTGATTTGTAAAAAAATTGAAGTGCCCCCCCAAGAGATAGAGCAAGAAATTTTGTAGCGAGTATATCATTTCCATTCCTTCCCTCTCAGTAGTGGTATAATTGTGCTCAGTTTTAGATAGTTTTCTACTATACAAATAAACAAAATGGTCCAACTTTCCTTCTCCAGGTTGCACCAAGATGGATCCCAATGCAACAACAAAGGCATCAACATGTACATGGAATCCAATACTCCAATTAGGGAAAAATAAAATGAGGGGTGCATATAACAATTTTTATTTCAGAAGGTCAAAAAACTTTTGGCATTCTGTCATCCAGGTAAAATGCTAGGTCTTGTTCAACAACCATTCCATGGGGGTCGTAATGGATGCATACCCATTAATGAACCGTATATAGAACCTTGTGTGACCCAGGGAAGACAATAATGTGTGATCAAATTCCAGAGCCTTCAAATTGACAATTGAGGTTGTCTTGGCTAAATCCAATAATACTCCATCTATGCAAACATGACCTAGTAGTGTACCAAAAAGTGTGCAAAAGATGCATTTATTTAGGTTAAGAGAAATTTGTAATTGTTGACATATTTTAAATGTGGCCCTTCAATAGGTTATACACTTTCCAATTGTCCATATATACTTCTAGGAATCACTACAAGGATAACACCTTCTTGCGAAGGTTTTTAGTGTTACAAAATTTGACAAAATTTACAAAAAACCTCCTCTATTGGCAACAAAGGTTTTAATGGATGTTCCATATAACTAAAACAATTTGGGTGGGCCGAGGTTGTAGAAAATGTTTTTTTCCTCGGTTCTTTTATTTTTAAAACGCATTGGTGTGCCATAAAATAAAACACCTTGGCGTGTAAAGAAACATGAAACGCACCGAAATGAAATTACATAAACTGCCTCAGAACGTACATAAAACCACCAAAACTCACTAGCGCGCCTTTAGATAAATTCTCGGTGCGTACATAAAATGAAAATGCACTGGGGAGCCATTGCATGAAATGCCCCAATGTGTACATAAGACGAAAATGCATTGGTTCGCCATTACATTACTAACTCAGTGCTTACCTATGACACAAACACACCTTAGTAGTTATGGTTATTACACCCCGGATTCCCAATTTGTTATATGCAACTCTAGTGCGCTTGTATTTTATGTCCGTCTTAGTGCTTGTATAGTTTGTTCATTCTGGTGCCTGTATTACATATAATGCATCGATGCATTTATCTTATTAAATGAGCTAGTGTGTTTCTATTTTTTAAATCACTAGTGTTGTTATTATATTTTAAAAAACGATGCGTATTTATCAAATTCCCACCATAATATTTTAAAATAATATATATTATCACACATTTGTGCACCAATGCTTCTATATAATTAATATGTATTCGAGCTTCAATATGATTTATATGCACCAATGCGTATATCCCCTTAAAAAATGTTGATTTCTATATTATTTCAGGCACCATTTTGTGAGTTCATAATAATGTATCGATATGTATATATTTTAATTAATTGTTTTTTTTTACAAATATTTTTTATAATAATATTGTATTTTATATTCATATTATTGCATTTTGATATAATGATTGCATTAATGCCTTATCCAATGGATTACACCTATGTTATTTGCAACAATGTAAATCATTCACATATTAATTAATCAACAACACAACATTTTACAACATTTGACAATGAAATAAAATAACAAACTCATTTTATTATATATGAATCAAAGACCCATGGTCATACAAAATGGACAACATAAAGGTACACAATAATCAAAATGGAATCAATATGTAATTGTTATAGTTATTGGTAACATGTCCTCATGCAATTGGGACATTATGGCAACTACATTAAGAAAAATCCTTGATTTTTGCAGACCAATATTACAAAACATACAACTTGTAGTAACATTCAATTATATTGTTTGTTATTCATCACTTGAACTGTTGTCATTAATCGAGTTGTGTGCATCCCTCATTTCTTGATCAGTTGTAGGCGATATTTTGCTTTGGTTATTTAAATGGATGTTTTCTTGCTCAACTTCTTTTTGACGTTCCAACTGCTCATGTTCCATCTACAAACATAGAAATAACATGTAATAAGTAAATCTACATTTATAATATAGTATAATATACATGATTACATAGATCAAAAAGTGTACCATAATAATGAGTGATTTATAAACCATACACATGCTTTTGAAGCTTTGCTTCATGCCATGTAACAAAAGATTTTTTGTTTGCTCCTCTCCATACTTTGTTTCCTGCATGTTTAATATGCCATGACAAAGCATAGTCGATATAATTAATATAAAGGTTTCTTGTTGTTCCATTAATTATAAAGCAAGCTCGGAAGTCAAACAACATAGCCACTTACAAATTGTTCAATTAAACCTTGATACTTCAACATTTACTCACAACCCTTAGCTAACCCAATGTTGATCAATTGTTCAGCTGACCTTCTTTGTATATTAACACCTATTAGTAAACATCCATGGATCATTGTAAATTAATTATTCAAACATAAAGATCACAAAAAATATGAAACTTAAACAACGTTGAAAACATAAGTACTCCCAAACTTTACGATCAACCCTTTTTTTCCTTGTCGTCTTGTTTTATGTGTTGATTGGGTTCCATTTTGTTTTGTTTTCTGAAACAAAACAATTGAAAATTAGTATTCAATATGATAAATAAATTTGATGTACATAAAAAAATAAATGATTGATTACATACCTCTGATGCACATTGTTGTTGGGATGTATCTTCATGTGATGCAATTATGTTAATCTCTTTTACCATCTCCTTGTACACTCTTTTGGAAATCCCTACCAACATGTATTGAATTTTCATAATCTTCCTCAAAAATTAAAAAGCACAATAATTTTTTCTTAAATGGACATTAAAGTAAATATAACAAAACAAATTAATTTGGTAATTATTGGAACACATTATAGAAAAAGATGTTTAGTAATATTACCTTTAATATTATTCTTTTTTTGTTATTGTAAGTTTTTGCTATTGAAAGTCTCACGGGTCTCATTGACTATGGATTTGGAAACACTTATTGTAGTGTATGTATAACTTGATTCTTGGAGTCAGTGGATTGATTTTTGTATTGTAAGTGGAAATTTCGTCTATACGTTCTTTCCACTATATCCTTCAAAGCTCTGTAAATTATTTTTCCCCTCATTAACTTCAAGCACCACTCTAGATGAACTAATGACCAAGCCGTCATCATCATTTACATCCTTAACATTTTTTGTCCTCTCAAGACAAGATTACATTCCCTCACTATCAGTCCCTGCATAACATTAAAAAAATGTGAAATCGAGTGTTTAAAGCTTGTTAGCGATTAATTTTAAGAAATTCATTTTTAGTAAAATTCAAAGAAAAAATTAATGTTGATTACTTTTCGATCCACCTATTTCCTCTCTTTGCAACATTTCCATAAATATTTAACGCTCTTTTGAACTCAGATTGCAAATAATCTTATTGAGTTTTTTCAAGATTTTACTCTGCATGACATGCATTGACGATCATTAATTTAAACTTACACATATTTCAAATTATATATTAACTTTTTAATAAAACTTAAAGAAGTTGCATGCCTCTCTTCTTGGGATGAGCTACCGTCACGCTCGTTGCAATAAGATGTTTTCTTTGAACTTCTATCAACCATCTTGTATAAAACATATATCAGGAATAATCATAAATATAAATTATGAAATTTTATACAATCTAGTATTTTGGTGCAATTCATTAAATAGAATGCACTGAGGCATCAAACATATACTCGCATCGACACACACTATTGGTCATTACGCACCACTAACCCATACTCATATGATACAAAATCAATACTATTTATTTTTTCGATCCATTGGTGCTTTTCACAGATATATGCGATTAGGTGCGCTTTTCTACACAGTGAGCACCAGGTCATTACCTATGTACAGTGCGCACTGGGGTAATTTTCCTATAAAGTATGCATTGTGTACCACAAAAAAAAAAAAAAAAAAAATGCTGACAATGACATGGTTGAAAATGTTTGGGATCCTATGCAATGAGTGGTACCATTGCAACGGATATGAAACGCCCCATATGCAACTAAATAATTCCTATAAAAATCTATTGCTTAAAAAATTAAACCCTATAAAAATTTATTGCTTAAAAGAAGAGGGGAACAAGAAAGCTACAACTTCCAATACCGAAGGTAACTATGAAACCCTTATATTTTTTTTAACATGCATTGAAAATAGTTTGAATCAAATAGAGAACAATTGAAACGATCAGTAGAATGAAATCACGTACTTGAAATTTCTTCTCTACAGATTTGTATGTGCCCTACAGATCCCTTCCAATTTTGGCTCTTCAAAAAAATCTAGCCACTGCAAAGTCTTTTGTGGTAAATCTCTCTTCCACAAATCTTCCCTTAAAATTCTGCCAAAAAAATGAAATAATGAACAATGTTTAAATTTATAAACAAATATGTTTTGAAAAATGAAATTCCCTCTCTTTTTTTTCGCTATGTTTTTTCAATTTGTATGTAAAAAAACTTATTAAACTATATATTTTAAAAATTAAGTTTTTCGTCAAATCGGTGCGCCTCAGTGCGTATATAGTAAACAACACACTGATACCAATTTTATTGACAAAATAGAAATGCAAACCTCCGCTATTAAAATTTACGGATGTTTTGGTTGCATAGATTTTAATGGATGTAACAATTATGTGCGTTACACAATAGGTCACATCGGTGTGTTATATATATATATATATATAGAGAGAGAGAGAGAGAGAGAGAGAGAGAGAGAGAGAGAGACTCAGTGGTGCGTTATAAAATAAATAAAAACACCAATAAATTTTAATATCGGTTTCATGCATGTATTGACGATGGTTTTGGCTCAAATGCAAGGAAAAGAAGGTTATAATAGCAAATGGCCAATACTTTAGATTCTAGCTCATTCAATATCGTTGCAAGTTTGTAACCTTCTCCCACACTGTTTGAAGTAAGTCTAGATTTTATTTTTAATTCATTTATCTGATTTAATTTATGTCATTTATGCACGTGCATTTGAATAATTGTTCATTGAATTTTGTAGGATCATAAATTGGGATCGAGTTCATATGAGAAAGATATTCCACCAGTGAAAAAATGTCGCAAGATCTTATTAGGAGAAAGATACCGCATGCAAATGTTTGAAGAAAATAGATAGCTGCTTTACCCTACCAATTGTAACATGCCATCTTTCAGTAACCTGCAACCTGGGTCAACGGTATTACACCGTTAATTGGATCTCTTTTATGATACATCAGTGGTATGTGGTTGTTAAAAATGTAAAGGGTTGAACAAGAACCCTCGATGTGTCACATTGTCTCATTATATTAACGATCGACTACCCATTGTTGATGGTCTAATACCTCCCACAATGGTCAATAATCCAATAGGTGATATAGAAAAGACACATAAGAACACTTCCATACGTTCCCTTTTTGAAAAGTTGGAAGCCAGATCAATTACATTTCGTTCTAAATTGGCCAACCTCTCTGCTTCTGTTGAGTCAATGAAGATTTATTATAGTGAGCCAAATAATGATATCAATACTACCCAAAACATCACTACTAGGAGATCAAAAAGGTTGTATGGCCTACGAGAAAAAATGTTCGAGTACACACCATTTTTTTTTTCAATTGTTGGAAGGCAGTGATGACTTCCCTCTTCCTATCCATCTACAAAGTAAATACCAAACCTATTACAACCGAGCTTTGTATGGTGCTTGGTCGCCGTGCATGCATATTGATCCAGGTGGATATTGGTGACAGCCCACCTATTCCAACTGGCTCCTCGTGTCTGTTTTTGATTTAGCACATCTTTCTGTACTACTTTATAATTGTGAGTTCTACACTTTTGGGGCTATATGAAGCCTCATACATTCTCTAGGTGGATACGAGTGTCCTCCTGCCTAATCCAACTAGATTTTTTTGTATTTTTTCATGTCAGCACATCTTGTTGTACTTCCAGGGCTGTTTTGGGGCCCTAAACGTTGTTTTTTTTACTCACCACAATCAGACTATAGTTTGGGTTAGAGTATGACAGTGGAATGTGTAGTTCTCTGAAATACCTTTCCAATGGGCTATCATGTGTCTAAAACGAAGGTCGTATGCAAAAGTTATGACCATAGGAAGTTGAGTTACCAAATTACACCAACTTACCCATAGGTCCCACATGAATTTTGGCGTTTCACCTTCTAGGGTTAGGTTTTTGGATGTATAGGATTTTGGAATTCATGAGTAATATGAAAAGGCCCCCTGGAGCCTCATTGTAATCGATTCTTCTCAGACGGATGCACGTAGCAACCACATCTCTTCTTAGAGATAACTACCACCATTCGAGCAAGTTTCAATTTTGTAGTTTTACAATTTCAGCCTATTTCGTTATTTAATAGAAGATATTGTTTACTAGATATTTGTGTTATTTTTCCAATCTTTGTGTTTATTGTATTCAGTCTGTTAATTATTTCGTTCTGCTCCTAAATCCGCATCAGTGGTATCAGAGCGGTATGCTCTTCATTTATTTTTCTTCGTGCATGTCCCCAACAAGGCCTGGGTACAAGAAGTTGGGACTCAAACCAATCGAGCCATTACCAGATCGGTCAATTCGAGCTCGAAAACAATCCATGGGAGACGAAAAGAAAGATGATGGAGCAGGAGATCCTATTAAAATGTTGCTCAAGGAATCCCTCACGTGACAAAGGAACAAAATGATGGATAACTTCGTGCAGATCCTTCAACGGTTGCCCACGGGAGAAGCATCTTCATAAAACGGCCATGCAACCCCCTTCAAGGTACAAGTAAATTTTGATATTCCATTATTTGAAGGACTGATAGATGCAGATGTTGTAGATAAATGGTTGAATCTGCTCGAAGGATATTTTTCAGTCCACAATTTTTCCGATAGGGAAAATTATCACTTTTGCACTCCTTAAGGTCATTCCCCATGTTAAAGACTGGTGATAGACTTACTCTGAGCAAAGGGCCATGGAGGAATCTACAATTTTTGTGGTGGCTCCTACATCGGATTCCTTCAGGGACACCATTAAAGAACAATACTACCCTGTTGGAAGCGACTAGGACTAGTACACCATATTGACCACCCTATGTAAAGAAAGGGACCAGACAATACCATAATTCACCAATATTTTCCATACCCTACGCACCAAATTGAGTATCAAATATTCCGAGCGTCATTTGATGCTCAAATGTCATGGTTGTTTGCATAGATACATTCAAACAAAAATGGAGTTCTTGGACATCGCCGCATTGGGCACGACTTATAGATACGCTGTCAAGATCGAGCATAAATTTAAGCAGAAACGACGAGAGTTTGAATCTACAAACCCCTCACAGTCATAGCAGGGAAAAGGCAACCCCAACCCACACAGTAAGGGACCAAGTCGATATGACTACCCTCAGGACAATCCATCCAAGCCACAACACAAGAAGGGAAACGAGAATACGAAGAAGGAAACGAGAAAATGGTGTGAGTACCATAAAAGTCCTTGGCACAACACCAAAGAATGCCACTCCAAGCAGTCCCTCGTGGTCGAGATGAAGGCTTCCGAGTCAGAGGCCGATTCTAATTCCGAGTCAAATCCTAAAGGGGGGAAGTGGATTATCGACGTTGAACGCAGTGCCACGGTCACTACCACCAAAGTCAGACCAAGCGAACCAGAAGAACCAGAGGAAGGGGAACAATTCTTTCACTTGCAGATGTGGGTCAAGGGGGCCCTGATTCATTTCATCGTCGACAACGGTAATCATAAGAACCTAATTTCAGTAGAGGTCATCAAGTGGATGAACCTACCAATGACACCGCACCCACAACCCTACACCATCAGATGGCTTCGTCAAGAAAGAGATCTCCATGTCAACCAACAATGTTGTCTGCCCTACGACATCAAGCCTTTCAAAGATGAGGTACTGTGTGATATTTCTCCCCTTGAAGTTTGTGATGTTATTTTATGACAACCATATTTTTGGAAGCGTCATGATGTGTATGAGTTTGGACCCCGTAGTGTTATTATTACTTTGGGTAGACAATTGTACAGGATCCCAGAGGTGGCACCGTCTACTACTATTTCTTTAATCTCTGCTAAGCAATGAAATAAGGTTATTTCAAAGACTAGGAAGTTTGTCTTCTTTGTGATCCATGTTCACAGTAAGAAGAAGGTCCCTGCCACATCTGTGACCTCTACATAACGCCTCTCTTTGCAGCAGAAGCAAGTCGATGGGATTGTGGAAGAATATGGAGACATCTTTGCCTCACCTAAAGGGGTACCGACACACTACCAAGTTAAGCATCCAATTGATCTAACCCCTAACACACCTCTACCTAATGGATCAGTCTATCGACACTCGTTGATGGAGAATGATGAAATCATGTGTCATATCCAAGAGTTTCTTTAAGAGGGGCACATCATACCCAACTCCTCCCCTTGCAGAATCTCGATTGTACTAGTGCATAAGAAGGATGAGACTTGGCGACTCTGCATTGATTACAGATCCTTAAACAAAATCATAGTCAGGAACCACTACACCATTCCCAGGATTGATGAACTTCTTGACCAACTGAAGGGGTAAAATTTCTTCACCAATATTGACCTGAAGTCTGGCTACCACCATGTTCCCATTGAACCAAATGATGTCTGGAAGACAACTTTTAAGTCTAAAGAAGGTCTCTACGAATGGCTAGTCATGCCCTTTGGGTTAACAAATGCACCAACCACTTTCATGAGGTTGATGGATGATGTATTGAGACCCTTCACCAACTCCTTTGTGGTAGTATATTTGTATGACATCCTCATCTTCAACATAACGTGGGAGGATCACATGCGGCATATTCAACAGGTTTTGAGCACTCTGCGACATCACAAGCTTTATGCCAACTTGGAAAAATGCTCTTTTGGCATGAACACGGTCCAATACCTGGGCTACATTGTTGATGAGCATGGGGTAAATGTTGATCCAGCTAAGATCCAAATCATCCGTGACTGGGCAACCCCGACCACACTGACCAAGATTCAGATCTTCTTGGGACTAGCCAATTTTTACTGGTAGTTCGTGTTGGGATTCTGCAATATTGCATGGGCCCTCAGCCAAGTGACCAAGGGAGGTGGTATGGCCAAGTTTGTGTGGGGGAAGGAGCAGAACCGAGCATTCGATGATCTGAAACATTGTTCGTGCTCAGCTCCCGTACTCTCATTTCCTGATCTGCAACAACCATTTGAGATTGAGATTGATGCATCTGACTATGTTTTGGGCGCAGTTCTCACTCAACACGAGAATTCGGTGGCATACCATAGTGAGACACTCTCCGATACTGTCCGGAAATACCCCACCTATGACAAGGAAGTGTATTCCATCGTACAAGCCTGCCGTCAATGGAAACATTACATTCTGGGGAAAGAGACGATCATACACACTGATCACAAGCCTCTGTAGTTCAAACAGACACAGGGAAAGTTGCAGAACGACTGCCATAAGAAGTGGTCCACCTACTTGCAACATTTCCATCTCAACATCAAGTATAAGACATGTATCTCCAATCGTGTTGCTGACTGCCTCAGTTGGCCTCCTGTGACTGCACTCACCACCGTGCTCCATTCCTATGAACATGAAACATCAGAGTGGCCCCAACTTTTCCAGCAAAATCTAGAGTTTTCCACCACATATCAGCTCTTGGGTACATGCACCATTGTCACTGATTTTCACATTCATGACAAACTCTTATGTCACCTAGGCCATCTTGGTGTTCCTACAAGCAAGCGTGCAAAGATGATTTGGGAAGCCCACTACAATCGGGTGGCAGGACATTTTGGCATAGAGAAAACTATGGCCATTCTTTAGAAACATTTTTATTGGCCAAAACTTTGACAGGACGCCAGCAAGTATATTAGATCTTGCATTGCCTGCGCCATTTCCAAGCCAGCCATCAAGAAGCAAGGCTTATACACCCCTTTTCCTATTCCCTAGAAGGCATGGGAATCCATCTCCATGGATTACATGCCTAATTTGTCATCCACCAAGCACGGAAATGATTGCGTGTTTGTGGTCGTTGATCGGTTTTCGAAGATGGCCATCCTCATAGCCTGTAAGAAGAATGTCACAACAAGAGATACTTCCAAGATCTTCTTCGAATGCGTTTGGGTCCACTTTGGGATACCACAGACCATCATCTCCGACCGAGACAACAGGTTCCTCAACACCTTTTGGTCGAGTCTCTAGTCTATGTTGGACACCGAGCTCACAAAATCCACTTCTTTCTAGCCCCAAACCGATGGCCAAACCGAGGTCATCAATCAGATGATTGTGTACATCCTGCGCATGTACAATTCTAAGAATCCCCATACATGGGATGAGAGTCTCCCATATGTCCAACATAGTTACAACATGGCTCTCCATA